>RJJA01000053.1:159133-210380 GCA_003724045.1 Lepidurus arcticus | reverse complement strand
GAGCTCTCTTAGTAATTTTGCTCTTTCATGATTAAGTCTCGTACAATGAAATAGCAGATGTGGAACATCTTGTTTCATCCGGGATCGGCAAATGCAGGTATCGCCATCGATCTTTTTAATACTAAAAACCTAACTTTAACTTTTTAAACCTAACTTTTATAACTCAACTGAGACGTAACAAAACGCAAAATAATGAATTACTCCGTTAATATGCATAATTGACCAAGAGGTTCTTCAGCCAGAACACTTCATTTGATCTGTTCTATAACACAGTTGTTTATTTTTTCCGACCTTCACTCCCCCCCTTTATAAGGGTTCTGGAGATAGCAATAAAAAGTTCAATAAGAATTATATAATATAATCCATGACGTCAGCCTTAATTGCCATACTATTTCTGCATATTTTTAACTATAAACGTGGCTGCAGTTGCTAGATCCAGCCATGACAAAATCCAATTATTTTTTTAAAAGCTTAATGGTAAAAATGTACAAAATAGGCTTTTGAGTTTCGAAATGCCTGGATAAAATAAAATAAGCTATATCACCAGCACATACATCCAAGAAACGGCAAAGAAGGTATACATGGAAGTAATCATAATGTAAACCTTAAAAAATATCTTAACTTAATTGACCTGCACAGACACAATCTTTCTTATCGCACACGCCTCTCGAAATTATTGTATCATCTTTATAATAAGGCTAAACAAAATCTAAGTAAACAATTAACAGAACAACATTGCGATTCGTAAGTCAAAATCAAGACATTTATTCGGCTCTTATGTTATGGAATACGTTTTACGCTCAATCGGAATCTCAAGGGATAAAATTGATTTTCTTCCATTTCATGACTAAAATAATAAGAACCTCCTCTGAATAATATTAAATTAAATCGGAATTTAGTTATTACTCAACCTTTTATCTGACCAAAGCAAAGAACCTAAATCCAAGGATTTCTTTCTCGTCTTTCTTTTTGGTAAAGCGATAGATAACTGCGCTGCGCATCGATACTGAAGAATCTGATAAGCTGACACAGGGAGTTTACATTATACTACTTTTTTCTCAGCCCATAATTTAAAAAAAATGTAAGGAAAGCACTATAATGGGAAACGTTGCGCACAAATGATTAATACTGGAATGTTTTACATTCAAAGAAAAAATTGTACACAGTTTGTTTTGCTCAAAGCTATTTTATGCTACGCAAATGGCTATATAAACAAGTGACCAAACACGATGACTAGACACCAGATAAATGCTTCAAATTCCTAAATAATTTTAAAATATAGTTTTGCTATAATGAAGGTCAAGGGCAAATTTCCCCGTGGATAATTTGATCCCCGATCCTTTACAGATCACACGAACATGCAATACCATTATATAAAATACTAAATAATAACGTTTTAATTCATAGATAACATAATTACATTTCTCCTTGGTATAGTGTAATATTAAGTTGCTATTTTACTGACAACAGGCGCAAGCCTATGTCGGCCATGGGAATACACATTAAAAAAAAGTTGGCATTTTATTTTCTAAATATAATACTGCACTTACTGATTTACACCACTTTGAGTAAAGGTAAAGTTGTAGAATATACTTCTTATTTGTGAATAATCATCTGGTATGGGGAAAAAACAACAACAAAGAAACAGGTACATATACAAATCATTACCAGGTGAGCGAGTTCCTGAAAGATCCAAACACGAATATAACTGAACCAACGGCAAAAAACACTGAATTTAGTGAGGACCACACCGACGGTGCAGATGTATCCAGTATCTCACTTCTGGGTTGATCCATGTTGACCTCGTACGCTTATGAAGACAACCTATTATTGTGTACTGTACCCATACAACGCGATGGAAGTTCCGTCAAGACAGCGCATCTGTCTTCTATACCGCTTCTCTGCACTTTGCCAGAACCGCTGGAGCGGTTCCTAACCTGTTGCAAGCCGCGGATTGGATCACAATGGAGAGGTGCCTGCTTTTGATCGAACTGCTTTTACGGGGAAACAAATCTTATGCAATCACGATACAACTCTCGTGGGAATCCACTTATGAATCCTCTGTTTATTACTCACCTAATTCGTGATGATTATCAGCTGTCGACTTACGCGCTGATTATTAAAAAAATCAGCGGAGAATCAGGTCCAACTTTTTTCATACGGATATTTCCATGCGTCCCAAATCGTTGCTGGATTTGTATATCTTGCTAGCAGATTTTAATTTGTATGCCCATGAGTTTGCTGATATAGCGGTACAAAATGAAGTCACTTCATCCATCCATCCTTTCAATGAAGTACAACAATTTTACGGAGGTTTACATTTTATAGGATATCTTGCACTCCAATTACGTACGTTATCTTTACAGATAAACCGAGTGCTCTCATAATAAAATAATACGTATTATACTAAGTGGTAATCCAACCTATCTATTGCTTTCAATCGATATCGACGTACATAATTTTACATTAATTACTTTATTGTATTACATAAATCTTCAATTAAAGGCTCATATAGCATGGTTGTTCGAAGCTGTTGGAACCGACAATCTCCAGTGTTGCGCTGTACGTAGCAGCTATTCCTCCCACAATTCCAACAACTATTGCTTCCCACAAGAAAATTCTCTCGTGTAGGGAAATGATACTATAAGTGCAGTTATTATGTTTAGCGTGCAACTTTTTCGACGAATATCCTACCTGGTATTTCCCTTTGGTTCCATCATGTCAACAAGTCGCATATAAAACAAAGGAGGCAAGATAAATGTTAAAAGTGAGACGGTTGATCCGCCCACAAAATCAAGGACTTTCCCAAAACTGGGAACTGATTCTGCGATAAACAGTGCTACTAGAAGTAACGTCGTCCGTACCGCGCAACGCTTCCAATTGAAATCTACTCGAATGTACATTACGTTGCATTTTCATTTTTCGTAGGATTACTGTTTGGAACATGAAGAGCCTCTTCAAGTTCTTGGTAAATAGGATTTGATACCAGAAGAAATGCGAAGAAAACATGCAAGGCAATTAAGATTTGCGCAATAGTTTTCGGTGCTCCGTTGGAGACAGAATCTAGAATGTTAGGCTGTACATCGCCACCGTAAACGATATAGCCGGTGAAAGCGACGGGAATAAATAAAAAAGCGAGCCCTATAGTAATACGTGTTATTAAAAAAAATACCGTAAGTGTATAAAGTTACCTATAAATCCATATGTTACGCTTTTAATAAACTTTCCTTTATCTTTCATGTCATTCTGAATAGTAGGAAATGCCGATGCTCCCCCAAAGGAAAAGAGAATTGCTCCGAAGGACAAGAAGAAAGAACGAGGGGTAGGGCTTGGGAATATTGGATCAACGTTGGGACTGTCCATAGCCGCTTGGACTATAATTAGAACACAGGCCACTGCGGTGGTGAGTAAAGCAGCTAATCCTGCCCACCTGAGGATATAATATAAATTTGCTTTACAATTAACACGTAGGTCCTTACCAGAACTCTTTTGGTGTTCCAAACCAAGTTAGAGGACATAATGCAAGCGCCACAATAACCTCCCAGAAGCACGTATCTAACTGTGGGGTGATCTCCTTCAGTAAATCGGCCATAGTCGTGGAGCACAATATGAGGAAAACTACCGAAACGCCAAACAAACTAACATTGTTTGCTATCGACACGAGTATCCTAAACAGACGAGAATTAGGTTAAAAATATAATTGCAGTATCTCTATAACCTTCCCGGCTTTCCATAGGCGTGGTACCCAATCGCGGCATAAGGGGAACGAACCCCGTGGCGATATTCCGGGAACCTGTCCTCAATTATGACCCAACAGGCTGCTAAACGGGTACCCAAATAACCCGACGATGCACAGAAGACAGCGATTAATCCCAATCCAATCCACCCTAAAATTGGGTATATAAGTTTGGATAATTTGTAGTCGACAGAAAAGGAATGGTAATAAGTATTTCTTACCGGATTCCGCAACAGCACCAGGTAATGCTAATACACCACTTCCTGCCATATTAGCCATTACAAAAACAGAAGCTGTTATTGTAGAGAGCCCATCACTTAACGATTTCGTAGTTCCTTGTGACATTGTATCCATTCTTTAATAAATTTGTATATTCGTGTAACTGCTGTATAAGCACTGATTCATTTAGAAACCTAACCGAAAGCATCCTTGTAGTTTTATATCTTCTGGTTCCTCTTATCTAGCGTCTTCTACGTCTTCATATAATATATATATACATCTTATCAGTTACAATAAGGTTGCACCTCATTCAGTCCATATATTCATGGTGAGTATCAAAACTTGAAATACCAAAAGATAGATAAAAAGTAAATTCTCAAATAAAAATCTCTTATGCTGCAACCGAAAAAATTGAGGCGAATTTTTTTCAAGATATTAGGTTATCACTAAGTTTCCTGGTGCTAGAAATTCATCCGTGTCATCCACGTTTAATATACAGTCACACCCTATCAGTATTGCCTCTTAGAAATTTCGCAATATATTGCTGCGCGGGGAAGGGTTAGAAAGTTCTTGGGAAAAGGGACAGAATACTGTAGAGCCTAAGAGAATTGGCTGCAAAGTAGTGGTAGCAAATATCTTAGGAACCTACAAAATATACATATATATTTATTTAAAGATAGAGCGAGCATCGTACTGTGTTTTCTGAGCACTTACGGAAGTCTAAGTTACATCAGCTCAGAAAGAATAAAATTTGACCCTTGTCACGTTCACATTATTCTAGAGCAAGACACTAGTTAGTAAAGAAAACACTTACGCTAGTTTTACTTTAAAGAGCAGCGATTTTTTTTAGAAAGAACTATCTTTGTGGGACAATAATCATCCTTACCGATATCTAGTACCCGGCGGGAGTTAAACGGTCAAGTGTTGACTACTAAAATACACACTTAAAGAGCAACATTTCATCCAAAATATGATGTAATAAAATGTTGGGATCAATTTGTTAGGACCATTGGCGTCACCGTAGCGGTACACCGATAGGTCTGAGAGCCCCGAATGAGCAAAATCCTTCGAAAAATCAAAACTCGAGTGTTATAAAAATACCAGTGCAGGATCCGAAAGTAGTTAGTTTCAATGCAAATCCAAGTCACAATTTCTTAGTTGTATAATAATTTCTAATTCGGTAAACTATTAGGTCAACGGTTTCTTACGGGACTTGGTTGTTCTGGTGCGTAATTCCTACATAAATCATAATCTCTCAGTAATACCAGTTATGAATATTTGTCTCCATACTAAGTGAATTATACAAGACTAGCGCTTTACACAGACACATAAATGTGTAGTTTCCCTTTAAGGAATGAAACAAATTGCTTTTTGGAAAAGAACAAAATGTTGGACTGTCCCTCGGTTGCCTTTGCCCTCTAAATGAAAACTGTTCGCCAGAAGACCTGAAGACCTCTTCCATCTTAGTACAGCTATCGTTCTTAATGGAAAAAAAGAACACCCTTCATTGACGATGACGGTTTAAACAGTAACGGCGAGCACTCTGAACTCTTTGCTCTAACGCGTGTATTGGCCTGGTACACTTTGGTCACAGCTGACAGTTCAGGCTGCCATTTGGACAGGTGCAGCTGGAGCAGGCAATTCTTGCGCTTTGGCTACAGCCTTCGCCTCTTCAGCAACTTGTGTTTCATCCTTGGGTTCCAAGATCGAGACGTGATCGGGAAGAGGCCGTTTGGGTCCGATCTTGTTGTTGGGATCCCACGGCAACATGATCTTAACTTTGATACCCAGCACACCTTGTCGCAGCAATACGTGGCGAACAGCAGTATCAACGTAAACGTTGGTAGGTTCTCCACTGTGGATCATGAGGCCATCAACGAATTTCATGGACTTCGCACGCTGACCACGCAGTTTACCAGACACCACAACTTCGCAACCTTTGGCGCCACTTTCCATAATGAAACGCAAGACTCCGTAGCATGCCCTATAAAATACAAAAGAATTAGAAATGCAATGCCTATTGCTAACATTCGTTCCAGAGAAAGGGCTGTTCCGTTTCTAAAATTAGATTAACACCTGAACTTTGGATATTTAGGAATAGCTAGAAAAATGTAAGAGCTTTTCAGCAAAAGGATACCAACTAACTTTTTGCCATATATTGTTTACCTTCTTACAGCGAGACCACCAATGAGCTTGTATCTCAATGATTCAGCTTGGGCAATGGCACACAAGCCACGGGTAGCCACCTTTTCGGCATACAACTCTACTGCTCCTTCAGCGAAACCAAAACGCTTTTGAACCACGGATGTGAGCTCACGGATTCTTCGGCCTTTCTCTCCCAAGACGTTCTGGGTACGTGTAGCTAGAATAATGATTTCCGTTCGGGTGGGTGCAAGGCGCACTTCAACTCCAGAGTAACCATCCTCGGCTAGTTCTTTCGTGAGAAAAGAATTCAGCTCAGCCTTGAAAACACCACCTGAAACGAACTAACACGAAAGGAAAATTGATTACACACGCGTTCTACCATTACGAAAAGAATATTAGCAGTATCGGGACAGTAATTGTAAGTAAGATCGTAAGCCTACGAGAACTTAGCACCACACTCAACCATACTTAAGTGATGAAAGGGCAGCTGTTCGTTTTTTGTTCTCGTCAACTAACTCAGTTTCCAACTTCTTTATTAGAAACATTTCTTTTAATTTCTCTTTTAAAATTGATTGCTTTCTATGATTATTATATTCTACGTCGGGGAGTAACACGCTTTCAAGTGGCAAGTTTCACTTCCAGTCTTCATAACACTGCTGTGGAAGTGTTTTCCTTCATCCTTCATAACAGATCAACCCCCATGTGTGGTCAACACAATTACAAGAGAACAAGAAAGTTTCACTTTTACCTAAGAAAATGAATTGCTACGATACTCTTAAGATGCACAGACACACACTGGTTTTCATAACAGATACATCAGCTTTAAGTTAATTTAGAAAAGAAGCAACACATGGTAATCAGGAAATATCACAGCAATCCTAACACCTAGGCCTACATAATCTACGAAGTGTAATTAAGTACATAATAATAAAAAAATAGCTGAATTATACCTTTCGCTTCTTCGATATTTGTGTTGCCATATTTTAAAAACGATATACACACAATCCCAATGTCGGCAATGGGTAAACGTCAAAAGAAAGACCCAGCGTAGAGCAAGAAAGATATTGCAGGGGAGAATGTGCTAGCTCGGTTGGTAGTTGTTCTTTGAACTACAAAAGCGCCATCTGTTGTCAGATTGGCAATAAAGCAAACGGTTCCGTTTCACGATGTCATACTAAATGCGTAATTTGTACTAATTCCTAAATTTGCGTATTACCATTGCAACTAATTCGAATAAAAAAATATCATAATGCAACATGCAAGGGAATCCCTACCCTTACACGAGAGATGAAGCGTTTAGGACTTGACACGATTTTCGAAACTGAGCGTCTACTAGGCAAGACAACTTCATATACGGTGCGGATTCGAACGCGAGTAATGGAACGGACTGGACTGCAATGCGGAGTCCATTTCCATTTAAACGATTTGGAACATTTGGCGTAAGAGGCGCTGTGTGTATTTCAGGAAGTTATATGGGGAAAATAAAAGGTGCACTTTCTCGACGAAACTAGTGTCTTCTTTGACTACGCCTTTTTTGGTCAAAGGACTCGAACCACTGGACTGGGATCGACCGCGAGTGCGTTCCTGTTAGAGCAATCATTTGTGGAATATAAACTACAATTTCTGTAAAATTTCAAAGATATTGGCATAATTATGGTAAGCACTTCTCATTCTATAGTATGGCGCCAAAAAACTATCCCGAACGTGACCGGTGTTGTTTTTTGGGAGTCCTTTGTTCACACGTGATGTAGTATATTGGTAATATGTTCTAGAATTCTGTGTATAGACAGTTTTTTCTTTGTTTAAGTTTTAAATCATTAACAATTCAAGTTTTTATTTTTGCATTTTTGTAACTGTTTGTCAGTGTATTATTACGATATTGTAGTAGAATCATAATTGCTTTGTCGTAAACTTAAACCGGCCTGCTAGTATACCAGCAAACATGCTCTCTAATAGCTCATTCCACTGGCTGCACTGGTGCAATATTGTTGGCACTCAGCACAGTGTGAAAGCATATCCATGTTTGACACACCGGAGGGATTTTTTAGAAGATTTAATTTAAAATTTAGACTAGTTCGTGTATTAAGAAGGTTAAAGAAATCCAGTTGACCCCCGTTTTTAGTTTACTTTGTATAAGTTGGCTCAGGACAAGATTGCAACTGTTTCTCAAAATTAATTAATTAATAATGAATAGAAATGGGTTTATAATGACCAGTTTAAAAATGCTAATTTTGTTTAACTGCGAAATTTCAGGTTTCGTTGCAGCATGTTCGGATTTTGAAGAATGAAGCAGAAGAAGAAAGAGCTGAAACGGCACGTCTGTCAAGCTTTGTAGGCGCAATAGCTATTGGTGAGCTCGTCAAAAGCACCCTAGGGCCTAAAGGGATGGATAAAATTTTGGTTGGAATGGGTAGGAATGAAGGACAGGTAAGAACTCGCCTATAAATTTTTTTGTGTTCTACTGAACATAAAAAAAATTGTCGTGTTGATACTAATTCTTCACTTTCTCGCTAAAGATTCAAGTTACCAACGATGGAGCTACTATACTGAAAGCCATTGGAGTCGATAATCCTGCAGCTAAAGTGTTGGTTGATATGTCCAAGGTGCAGGATGATGAAGTTGGAGACGGCACCACGTCAGTTACTGTATTAGGTAAAATGTCTAACATGGAGAAGCCTCATTTACAGTTTATTTCTTTTATAGCTTCTGAACTCCTGAAAGAAGCTGAGAAACTTATTGATATGAAATTCCATCCCCAAACAATAATCGCTGGTTGGCGCAAAGCTAGCTTAGCTGCGAAGGAGGCTATAACTAAAGCAGCAGAAGATCATAGGTAAGACACGCAATTTTAAAGTTTTCTTAATAGTCTAATATAACATTATTTGATCGATTTTAGCAATAACGCAGAACAGTTCCGAGAGGATTTGTTCAATATAGCCCGCACAACCTTGAGTTCCAAAATTCTTTCTCAGCATAAAGACTTCTTTTCCAATATGGCTGTTGAAGCTATACTTCGGCTTAAAGGTTCTGGTAACCTCCAAGCCATCCAGATTATTAAGAAGCAAGGGGCTACATTACTGGATTCATTTCTCGATAGCGGTAGATACATTTATTAGTTCTCTATTCCTTTACTCTCTCAATTTCTAGGGTTCCTTTTGGATAAGAAGGCCGGACTCAATCAGCCCAAACGCATTGAAAATGCTCGTATTTTGATAGCTAACACGCCTATGGATACCGACAAAATCAAAGTTTTTGGATCTCGTATTAAAGTGGATTCCGTTGGGAAAGTAGCTGAGTTAGAACTAGCGGAGAAAGAAAAAATGAAAGAGAAGGTGGAGCTTATTTTGCGACACAATATCAACGTGTTCATAAACAGGTATTTACTTATTTTGTTAACCAAGCCGGGTTTGACATTTTAGTGTTCATAGGCAATTGATCTATAATTACCCTGAGCAGCTGTTTGCCGATGCTGGAGTCATGGCAATTGAACATGCCGATTTTGATGGAATCGAGCGCTTGGCTTTGGTTACAGGCGGAGAGATTGTGTCAACGTTTGGTAAACCCGAACTAGTACGTTTGGGAACATGTGACCTTATCGAAGAGGTAAACTATCTTTATGGAGGCCCAGTTTTATTTTCTTTGTTGTAGCTTAAAATGACTAGTCAAAAACATTTTTTTTACTATACTGCATAAGTTTTAACACATTTAAATTCTATATTGCACCTCTTATAGGTAATGATTGGAGAAGACAAGCTGCTTCGCTTTTCAGGTGTTCCATTGGGTGAAGCCTGCACACTCGTTTTGAGAGGTGCTACCCAGCAGATTCTGGATGAAGCTGAACGCTCCCTACATGACGCTTTATGTGTCCTATCGTCTACTGTAAAAGAACCACGTACCGTTTATGGCGGAGGTAAACAAATTTTACATGAAATTTAGGTATAGCTGTAGAACTAGAAGTTGGAATCGGATTTTCATTTTTTAATAGTTTCGCTCCTTTTAGTGAACTTTGCTTGAAATACTAAGATTGTTGAAAGAGATGTTAAGATTCTTGCCAGTCGACGTCTTAGCAATTTTAAAATTTTCAACATTTGGACATTTATTGTTTGATTTATCAAGGCGAAAATAATCTCGAAGCTAAAAGTTAACGTTTCCGTTGAACTCTAGGTTGCAGCGAGTTGCTAATGGCAAATGCCATCTATAACGCTGCTGCGCAAACCCCCGGCAAAGAAGCTATAGCCATGGAGGCTTTTGCTCGTGCACTTCAACAGTTGCCAACTATTATTGCAGATAATGCAGGGTTTGATGCTGCTCAGCTTGTTGGTGAACTGAGAGCGGCACACGCAAAGGGCAATCACACCGCCGGACTAGGTAATTTTGGATTGGTAACTCATGTCAGTAATAACAAGGCTCTTAGATATGGAAAGCGGTAAAACGGGAGACATGGCAAAGTTGGGTATAACTGAATCCTTTATGGTCAAGAGGCAAGTACTTTTGTCGGCTGCTGAGGCTGCGGAGATGATCTTACGTGTGGATGACATTATAAAAGCTGCTCCTCGAAAACGACAAGTAGATAGGAGTCACTGCTAAACTTTTGTAAAAGCATGACGCCTAATGGCAAGCTGCGTCGTGCCCCTTCTTTCTTAACTGCGTTGCTTTTGACATCTTTAATCGCAAATACACTCGATTCACGCTACTAAATTGGGAAATTAGCAAAGTTTTAATTTTATACTCATATTTAAAGGACAGTAACCACCAAAATCGCATATTGCGATTTCGATGGAATCTGATTGTATATTGCTTTAAGAACAATTCACTTTTATCAAATTTTTCTGGTGAGTCGTTCCCGAGTTACTTCCTTGCGAATTTTTGGCATATCCCAGCCGTGACGTAGCAGTTATTACTTCGTATATTTTAAAAATAAAGATATCACTGGAAATTTGATTTTTTTACTCCTTTTTAAGACGAAGTTATTTTTGGTCGTAGGCTACTTTTCGTTTTTTTTATTCGTGACATGACAGTTTGCACATTGATCAGATTGGCCACATCTATCCGCGTCTGGCCAACAAGTTCACCTACACGACAATTCTCTTTATGAGCATAACTGGTTATAAACAAAAAGTATGTTTTATTTCCGTTTTAAGAATTAAGAGGAACTAATAAACATTTATTAATTTTACAAATTTGTTCGTAGTGAGCCTACAGGGAGCATTTTGGTATTAGAAAAGCCTTTGTCACTACTTTACAGATACCGATATGTGTAAACACAGATATTTACGATTAATTCGTATACTTCATGTTAAGTTTCAATTCTAAATACGGCTTGGCTTTTTCGTGTTCACTGGAACCCCCTCGTTGGTTAGTGCAAAATCCGCATGAAATTCAAAACTTGAGCTTTATGTTGTGGGTTTAGCCTGCAGAGGGCCCAAACCCGCAATTGTGGGGGTATCCCAAGATTATCAGTCCGGCGTGTTGGTTTGAACCCTGTCTTTACAACAACAAAATACACATAAGGCAGGATAGTGTTTTCGGAAAATGCTAAGTTTTATTTGCAGCTCTATTCTGCTGTATTTAAATTGTAAGATCTAGAAAACAGTAACCAAGAAAACTCAAACAGATGGAGGCCGACAAACATAGCGAGCTAAATGCTTCCTTAGGAAACGCCAGCGAAGCTTATAAAGTGAAACATAATAAATGTGCTGTTTGTGAATCCCGTACAGAGCTATCGAAGGCGTCTTGTCTGGGATGTCGCTATTTTTCGTTACCATCAAGAGGGGGTAAGCAATGGAAGCTATGCTCACAATGTGTAAGGAAATCCAGCGCATATGAAGACGTGAGTTCGAACTTTAATATAATACACTCTCGCAATTTGTCTAATTCATCTAACTTTTGTTTTGCTTGTAATTTTCGCAATCGTAAAGGTGCTCGTTAATATGGTAAAAGAAAAAAAGGCTCTATCCACTGCTTCCATACCTCCGGACAGGGCGACCGTCCTGCTGTTGTCTGATTCCGACGATGAAATGATGAGTGATACCAATAAAGCAGAAGATTTGTGTAATTTTCATTAAATTTATTTGTTTTGTTAATACTAATCTTTCGAATCATATAGGTGGTAAGGAAGTCGTAACAGTTGAGGAAGACTTAGACAATATTATTGCAGATAGCTTGATGAAGTTTGACTTCATGGGGCAGTTAAATGCGTATGTAAAGAAATCTGACGATACTTGGGTATCTATAGAAGGTAAATTGTTTGCAATTCTCTAAATATGGTAAAGATGCTTTCTTTTAGCTGCAATTCCGTTCTTGGAAACGGACTTGCGTGATCTCGAAAGAAATGTGGATAAATTGAGGACACTGTACTACTCACGACCTACCTTTCATTTCGAGGTATGTTAGTCCTTTCGGCTATATTGGTTATATTCTTGTGGCAAGCCAAGCATTTTTTCCATTTTTAGCATCTGCCTGCTCTCGACATACCAGATACCTCCCAGGCACTACATGTAAATGGCTATGAAAACCTTAACGCCACAATTTTACCAGGCTCAAGCAAATCTGAATTTAATAGTAGCACACTGAAAGACGAAATTGGAGAAGTAAGAGAAGGCGCAGCAATACCTTCTGTAGTCTGTTACAGTGCTGTTGCATTAGTCTATTTTTATTCGCAATTAGGTATGTATAATTTACATCTGCCTTTTAGATTGTAGCTTTGGCGGCAAAGGAACAGAGACAGCTACCACCTTTACCTCCTTTGGGAGCATTAGTTAGACCGTTATTGCAGAAAGATGCCATGGCCTATGTTAAGCGCAATAGGAGTAACGCACTTCTGTACCCTTGGCTGAAAGCTCGCGTTTTAGGCCATGAAAAGAATAGTCATAACGAGGTACAATTCCTTGCAACTATGAAGTTCCGAATTGAGTATTTCTGTATTTAGATTGTATACAAGATACGGTTTAGCGATGGAAAAACACGGACCGTGGGTAGTAAATATGTGGCCTACTCAATTTGTTCAACAGTTCAGTATCCCGTTGGTACTCGCATTATTGCTCAGTACATAGACGAAGATGATACTGATCTGAAAAAATCCAAAAATTTTCCACTTTATGCTGGTATTATTGCTGAGCCTCCCAAGCTCATCAACAGCTATCGGTACCAGTTCATTTTCTCTTTTTGTCTTTTTGTCTTTTAAACTTTATTGTTAATGTATGACGACAGGTATCTCATCTTTTTCGATGACGGCTATGCTCAGTACGCGTACCATGAGCAAATCCTTTTAGTTCACCAACAGTCCGAGAATGTTGCTTATGACATACACGAGGACACTCGTAGCTTTGTTGCTGGTTACTTGTCGAAATATCCTGAACGAGCAATGGTGAAACTACAGAAAGGGCAGCCAGTTAAGACCGAGTGGAATGGTAATGAATGCAATAATGGTAATATAATAATGGAAGAATTGATTTCCTAATGTAGGTCAGTGGTGGTACGGGCGAGTAACAGACCTTGATGCCTCTTTGGTTAAAATTTATTTTGATGCCGACAGAAGGGATGAATGGATTTACCGTGGTTCAACACGTCTAGGCCCATTGTATGTCGCTATGCATAACGCAGAAGCTCGGAAACACCAAGGATTCCAACGAGCGCGTCATGACGTTTCAGCTGCTGCCCACAACAAGAAAGTTAGTCCATACAATCGAGTAGATGAGGGAAAGAGAACAAAAGCTTACCAATTTTATATACAATTTCTAGCAGCGAAATACTCCGTATGTTGAGTATACCCGAGCGCAGGACAATGATCAGGAAGAAGCTACCAGTAATAGTTCTTATTTCCTTTTTCTTTTCTTTTATTTCCTGTATATATTTTTTAATGCGATTTATTTTTTCTTTTTGTTTTCAGAATGGCGGGTTACTGTCCCAACTAGTCGTGCAGTAGCCAGAAAAAGTACATCTAAGAAAAGCGTTGAAGTATTTGAAGACAAAAGCAGAGACATGCGACGCCTTCTTGAACACAAAGGATTCCTTAAAGTTGTTTTCGTTGACCATTAACAGTTCCTAAAAACTTATTTTATTTAGGATAATCGCAATCCTACTTGCAAGCCTATTGTTTACAAACCCCACGAATGCGGACCGATTTGCAATGCCGATCTAGTGTTCGTTCCAGATAAGTTTTATGGTCAGAATCCTCTTTCTATTCCGATGTTATGCGGTTGGGCACGGTAACAAATTATTTAGTGGTATTAGCAAAGCGTTTATCCGATCATTCTATTTTGAATTTAGCGAACTTGTTAAGCAGAATTCGTTGTCTAAGCAAATTGTTGTGTATCGTTCTCCGTGTGGAAGGCGCCTAAGGTCGATTAGGGAAGTCCACCGGTATTTGCGCTTGGTCGGCTCCAACATGGGTGTTGACTTGTTTTGTTTCGAAGACTGGATTCGCTGTTTTGCTCAATTTGCTCCCGAGAAAGTAAAGACATTCATAGAGGTACGTTACGTATTCTTTAGTGCGCAGTAATCTAATTCGTCTGATACGGGTGCTACTGACAGGATATTTCGTTCAAGAAAGAAAACGTCCCCGTTTCTTGTGTTAATTGTTTGGATGATTCAAAACCTGAATATATCGACTATTGTACTCAGCGGAAGCCAAGCAACAAAGTAAAGCTGACTCTAGAGGAGGATTTCTTGGTCTGTTGTGACTGCACAGATAATTGCCAAGTAGGAGATTGAAGCTGTCTTTTAAGAGACAAAAATTCCTCATTAATTCAGTAACTTTTCTAATGTAGAACAAAGAAAAGTGCGCTTGTTGGAAGCTTACTATTCAGAACTCTGCGCGGGAAAATTCGGGTAAACCCAATCCAGATGTCGGTTACAACCATCGTCGACTACCCAGTGTGGTTATGACCGGAATTTATGAGTGTAACTCAAGGTGAGTACGCCAAACTTTAGATGTTGTTCTACTAAACTATGTCTTAAGGTGTTCTTGCAAGAAGACGTGTTTAAATCGCGTTGTTCAGCACCCCATGAGCTTATTGCTGCAAGTGTTCAAAACCGAAAAACGCGGATGGGGAATTCGCTGCTTAAATGACATTCCCAAAGGCGGCTTTATTTGCATTTATGCTGGAAATCTGTTGACTGAACAGGAGGCTAATGAGGTAGAGGAAGTATTTAGGTAACAGGTTAATCCAATGATGTCATTGTTTTGTGTTTTTAGAGAGGTCAACGTGGTGATGAATATTTTGCTGATTTGGACCATATTGAAGTACAAGAAAGCCTCAAAGAAGGTTATGAAGATGAAGCATCTGCCTTGTCAGATAATGGTAAAATCTCAGATCCCTCCCAGTAGAAAAAGTTTTGAAACTATATATGAATATTTTTTCTCACTTTTCCCCCTAAATTTTAAGAATCCGGAATCTCAGAAAGTGACGATGGTTTGTTGGCGGGACCTTCGGGGAGGAGCTCGGATACGGAATTTTGCCCTAGTCCTTCCGACTTGGGGAAGAATACCCGTATGAGCGACATTGCTGTAAATAGAGCTGCTCGTGATGTGAATAGCAAGTTTAAGAGGAAGACGGTGGTTGAAGGTAAATTAACTTACTCGTTAAAGGTTTTGAAAGCTCAGAATTTTCCTGGGTAAGTCGCATCAGAAGTTTAGAAACAGAAACCATATATTGCTCAAAAAGATTATTCTATAAAAAAACACATGCACTAGATTTGCTTTTCCCGTCTACAAAGAAGCTGGTTATATAAATAGGAAAGCGGCTAATTTAGTTATTTGATTTGTTATGAAGTTCTCCACGACATAACGTATTCACTACGCTACGGCTAACTTTTAAGTCTCACCACTCAGCTATATTGAAGATAGACGTAGCATTTTTCTAATTATATAAGTCTTTTATTTGAACTGCATAGTTGCGGTAACTATAGATGGGGGCTTATTTCTTGTTTTCACACCGATGTTATTTAATATTAATTACTATATGATTTGTAGGCCAGAGTGCAGGTCCAGTCAGCAACCCTTTGGAAGATAAAGTACCGTTCAGGTCTTTGCGAGAATTCTATGGAGAGAATGAGCAATGTTACGTCATGGACGCGAAATTGGCGGGCAATATTGGTCGCTACCTCAACGTAAGTTCATGTTTATGTTTAGTTTATTTTGTATACCGTTTTTTACGTTTACTTTTTCCTAAATTGCTTTTAGCATTCCTGTTCCCCGAACGTTTTCGTACAAAATGTATTCGTGGATACCCACGATCTACGTTTTCCATGGGTTGCCTTTTTTGCCAAGGTCTTTATCCGTGCTGGGACGGAGCTTACGTGGGATTACGCTTACGAAGTCGGAAGTGTACCAGACAAAGTTATGTACTGTTCGTGCGGCTCAACTGTCTGTAAAGGTCGTTTGCTATAAAGCGGCTTAGTTTTGTTTCACCTCTCCTTAGGATCACAGAATTTTGAGTGTCTGGAAAAAAATTTGTGTAGTGTTAAATGAAACACGTTTATTGACACAATGGTACTTTCAATTAGAAATAGCAGGGTATAAAAAGCAGAAGCTAACGACATGATTGGAAAATTTTGTGTAATAAGAAATATGGATTAATAGCAGTTTCGAAAGACTAGGTCGCCACTTTTTGCTGAAAAATTATTTCTTATTTTTTGAAGGATAGGGTTAATGTGAAACCAAACTTGGATATTGTTTCAGCACGAAACTTACTGCAGTAACGCCTTAATCTCATCTTTTTCAGCAGCTTCAAAATAGTTTTTTCCATCAGGAGCCGTGCCATTTTTTGAGGCACCCTGTGAAGTATATGTTAAATAAGTTTTTAACTAAATCTCTAGAACTTATACCTTGCTTAAAAGCAATCTAACGCAATTCGTGTGGCCCTCCCAAATAGCAGCCAAAAGTGCAGTTATGCCGTGTGTATCTGTTGCCTAAAAAGAATTGGTACAAAGTTATGCAGAAGTCTTCGATTAGAACTAAACTCACGTTTGGATTAGCCCCTTTTTCAAGTAAATAACTTAGAATCATCTCCTGACCATAATCAGCAGCATAGACGAGGGGTGGACGCCCGTCAATTTGCTTATTTATATCTATCCCCTTTAAAACAACAAAGATGACACAATATACATACTAATTTTAATTTCAATGTGGAAAAAATGCATAAACAATAGGCCGTTATTCAGCAATGCAACGCAACAGAACAGAAAAAAATAATAATTCATAACCATAATTCGCAAAAAAAAATATGCTCGGAAAAAGCATGATGCTGTAAGTTAAGAGTACGCAATTTTGCAAGTGTTACCTTTCCTTCAACGTCTTTTTTTACCAAGTCCAACTCGCCGTTTTTAATATCCCATACGAGGTCGCTCATTGTAGCTTTAATCCCAACAATTCTCTGAAATTTTAATTGATGTTTTGTTTACTGCCTCTTGTGAGAGAAAGACAGGGAGCTAAGCGCGTAGTAGGCGGAAGTCGCTGCGAAAGAGATGGCAGAAAGCACGAGGACTCCCACACGCAACCTGTACTTCGTATTGCGAAACTTTCGTGACAGTATTGCCACGTCATGTCATAGCTGTAGGAGTATTAACTAGCCAAAACGTTTCCGATTATTTTAAAACGATATTGCAAGTTAAATTAAGTTAATGTCATGTAACTCAGCCCTAGATCTCTGCCAGCATTTTTCTGGTTAGTCTTAAGCAATATATACTGGATGGCGCTAGAAGGGAGTCATTACCATACTGAATTGTGTCCCTACAGAGTGTACCTCCTATTCCTGTTGTTTGTTTGCCTTTCTATTTACATCATGTCCAGTTGACGTTCGAGAATATGCGAAGACAGTTTCACAGCAACAAAATAGAAAGGACCCACTGGTATATAAATCACAGTTTGGTTACTGTATATTTAAGCCACATAATATTTTTGCGGAAATTTTGTAGTTCTTTATAACCAAATTACTTTTCTTTTTATGTAGCCATATAGGTGACCGAATGCCGTTAACCTTAACGTTTGAAAACAGGCCACCATGCCGTCAAACTTGTCAAAAGCTTGCTCATGGTGTATCCAAGTCTTTAAATTCCTACCAGTAGTGTTCATTGTCACAGTTCTGGTATGGTCATATTATTCATATGTCATACTGCTATGCTTTTGTAAGTTATACGTATACGTATGGTATATCGTATTTTAACGGAATAATTATATTTAATATATTACTTGATTTCTCTACAGTTGCTGTAGACAATATTCCCCAAAGAATTCTATATCTTCTGATGTACCATGTGTTAGTAACTATGCTGGCATGGTCTTACTGGAAAACTGTCTTTACGCCAGTTGGCTTAGTACCAAAAAGGGTAGGGGCCAAATCTTCTTGATTGTACGTACTGCAGTATATCTTCTTTTATAGTTCCAGTTGTCTGTAGCAGATGTTGATAAGTTGGAAAGAGCAGAAACACAAGACTCACAGAAACAGATTCTTGAACAACTAGCTGCACATTTACCGGTCGTAACGCGGACCACTTTTGGAGGTTTTATCAATTATTCGCTTTCGCAGTTTTTATTGGGATCTAATATAATATTTAATCTACAGTCCGCTACTGTGAAAAATGCCTTCATATAAAACCAGATAGAGCACACCATTGTAGTGTGTGCGGTAGTTGCGTACTAAAAATGGATCATCATTGTCCTTGGGTGAACAACTGTGTAGGCTTCTCCAATTACAAATTTTTTCTGCTTTTTCTGGGTTATGCCGTCGTCTATTGTCTTTTCGTTGCGGCTTCAACATTGCCATACTTTATCAAGTTTTGGAAGGTAAAAATTGGTCAAGTTGTGCTTTTCTAAGCTAACCTTTTTTTGTTACAGAATGAGTTGGATGGATTACCTGGAAGATTTCACGTTTTGTTTCTATTCTTTGTGGCTCTGATGTTCGCCATCAGTTTGGTTTCTTTGTTTGGCTACCATATCTTTTTGGTCTTGCGTAATAGAACAACTTTAGGTAAGCTGTTACTGATCATGAATTTTCCCCTGTTATCAAGTAATAAATGTATAGAAGCATTTCGCGCGCCGTTGTTCCGAGCCGGACCGGATAAGAATGGGTTTAGCTTAGGAAAATACAATAACTTCCTGGAAGTGTTTGGGGATGAAAAGAGATTCTGGTTTGTCCCCATATCTACAAGGTGAGTGATCTAGAGATATGGAACGCCTTTATTGCACATTGCTTTTTTGCTTATTTTCGTCACTTCTTTTTATTTATTTAATTTTTTAGCCTCATTTCTTTTTATTTTCTCCACGATTTGTATTACTTCCTTGACGAAATACTTTAGTCGAGGCGAAGGTTCCGCATTTCCTTGGAAGCCTGAGTTGTCTTCAGCAACAGTTCCTCCTACTTATGACTCAATGGGCATCACTCAGACCCCAATCCCAGCACTCAGTGCTGTTCCCATTTTACCCAGGTTAGACGAATCGGCATGGTTACCTTCCTAATTTACATTAGTCATCTTTTGGTTTGCGTTTCCCATTGCTTTCCTTTATTATTATTTTTTTCTAACGCTAGGATATTAAAGAAACGCACGTTTTTGTTCTCCTATGTTGCTCTTTGTTTCAGTCGGCCAGACTATTTTGCGTTTTCCGTACACACCGTGTGTTGTTTCATTCACTTTAGTATGGGGGACGGCATTACTTTTCCTCAGCGTAACCTCGAAGAAGACAGGGATACGTTGCTTGGGGTTCAGCAGCGGTGGATGGAAGAAGGTGGTGACAGTTCAGATAGAAGCGGAGATGCTCAAGCAGTTACTCCCATGGAAGCAACACAATTCGTACGACATTCTTCAGACAAAGGTACGGTGTAGTAGTAGTAATTCTGTCCAGAAAACAAAGCTACCGAACGGTGTACCGTTAAGACGGAGAAATCGGACGAATCCTTAGGTTACCTCAAGTTATTCATTATGGCGTTGTTGTTCCCTTGGAACACACACCGAAACTAATTTTACGAGTTCCCGCCGAACCTTGTAGAAACGTCGGTAGCTTTTATTTCGGATGGTATAATAGTACTCTACATGAGTTATGAATCTGATTGGATCTATTTCGTTTATAACAGGAAGTGTCGCCCTAACAGTGGAACTGGTGTAATCTATTGTTTGATATTCATTCAGTCTTTTTAAAATTAACCAGACAACACGGAGAATGAGTTTTTCCTTGTACACTTGTTTTGTTTGTCATGTATACTTTAAAACATCTCTCTTCTATAGACGTGCGTAAGGTTAAGTTTGTTTTGCATGTATTCCAGAACCAAACAAGTCTGCTTCAGTCACTTTTTCCATAATTTGCTGTGTAGCAAACTGTCTATAAGGTAATGTCAAAATCATGAAATCAACGAGAAACGAGAGAAATCAGCTCAATGCTTGCCGGACACCAAGCATAATCGTTATTTGTCGAATTAAGGTGGCAAATAGTGGTTATAGTTGAGCAGACCCAGACGGCAAACCTTCACTTTGGGTAATAAATCAACTCTGGAATGTAATGTCCGAGATGGGTCATATATAAGCTATTTAAGGTTTATGACCTTATATATAAGGTTTTGGAACTTTCTTATGTAAGGGAAGCTTCCCTTACATAAGAAATAAGTTCCAAACCCGCAGACATGCGTGGGTTTCCGAATACCCTATCGGAGCAATAAGCCGACTTTAGGATGGGAACAGTGCAAGCCCTAATTTTGAGTAAGATCAAGGGGGTCGCGAGGGTTTCTGTTTTTTGGAGATGGAGCCCTTAATTTTAACGACTATATAGTTGACGATTTAACCGGCTGTACTACCAAAACTTTACTGACTGGTGTTTGACGCTAAAGGCTTATTCTTAAGTCTAGTCTGTGTCTTATAATCCATGGAAATACAAATATTTTGTCTTCTTCCTACATACTTCCGAAATGTCTTCCGAACATGTCTACCCAGAGCTGCAACGCGCGAACTTGTCGCTCGCGTAGTTTGAGAACCGCTGCTGATCTAAGCGCGAGCCGCTCTTTTTTTTAGAATTTTGAGCGAATAAGCGATTCGCTCGCGAAAAATATGCGATGAGCGAAAGAGTGAACGCGCTCAAAAATAACGAGCGATCTGCAGCTCTGTGTCTACCGCAGTGTTCTGGATCGATGCTTTTTGTATGATCTTAGATCTAGCAAAAAATATATAAGATCATAGCATAGCAAAAATTGCACAAATGCATAGCAAGAATCGGGTTGGAAACATCTCGGAACGTGCACAAGGAAGCAAATTTAAACCTACGAACTAGGAAAGGCACCACTCATGGTACCACTTGCGTAGGGGTGTCCAACCGTTTTTTCGATTCGCCAACGTGTTGGCGAATCGGGGTGCCAATTTGCCAACACTTGAAAATGCCATCTGAATTCGCCAACACACTATAATTCGCCAAAATCGTTGCAACGCAAAACTTAGAATGGTTCTACCAGTAAAAACTTTTATTTCAGTGTTGCAGCCCAAGGAACAAGTTGAGAGTGCTAAAAAGATATTCACCGTTTGAATTTACGAAATTAAGATCTTTTTTTGAATGTTTTGGAACAGCCGATTCGCCAACATTTTTCGTCAATTCACCAACGTTGGCGAATTGAAGATAGGGTTGGACACCCCTGCACAAGCGTAATAGCGTAATACTGGTACCGGTTCGCATATTCACGATTCATCTTCTTCGTTCATCTCTTAGACCCACCACCGTACGCTACGTAAACAACCTATCCTGAAAAGGGGAGTTTCCAGGCCTGTAGTCTGTGAATATTTTCTTTCTTGTTTAGTATAGACGAATCTTTGGTATTTTTTGTACGTCGTTGGTATTTACATCAGTAGGTAAGTTGTTTTGTGTTTCTCTTGATATCTAACAAGATAGAGTGGAAGGGGTTGTGCCGCATAGCTTTAAGGGCAGCCATTCAGATTCATGAATGTGAACATGATCGTCTTTTTCGGCTTCACTCTTCCGTCCGTAGGCGTAGTTTAACTTAAAGGCACAATATTTTGTGTAACTAATTTTGGTTTCAAATCCCTTCTGATTTATTCAGGCGTGATTGTTTCTAAAAGCTAGTTAGTTTGAGGTTGAGGCTTTGCTATGGTTGTCTTTTTGCTTATCATTTATGGTAATGCATTGTCCCAGAAACAAATTGCGAAATTGGCATTCGGCCGCAACTTTGACTCGGGTATCTCTTTCAGTCATGGATCTTATGAGCAAACAAGTTAACAACGGTAGCTTTCCTAATACCTACTCAAAGACAACTTCTCTTGATACCTGTACGTACCTTTTCGTTTCGGTACTTCGCTTTTCTCGGTACGGTGTTATTAGCATTTCATTTTGTACAGTACATCTGTAAGTTTTGTCTTTATATATTCTTGGACTTGTAATAAGAAGTAAAACTAAAAGGTTTGATCCGGACATGAACGGGTTCATCCTCAAAATAGATTGAGAAACGACACCACAGTAAAGCATCCTAGGGAAAAGCCAGGATATAATCAATAAACTAGCCCTTGCGCGCGTGCGACACCGGTAAACTGTTCGCCAATTTAAATTCCGACATTTTTCGAGTAAAGAATTCAAAACAAGAAAGTTGTTATTTGTATTCTGAATTGTAGATGTTGTTGTATTATATTCTTTCTTCATTCCAGGCAGCCTGATCTGTTAACCACTCTTACCATGCCTGCCGTTCGTGGCGATGGAATGCGCGGTTTAGCCGTTTTTATTTCAGACATACGAAACTGTAAGATCAATGATTACGTCTTGGGTGTTTGTACTATAATAGCGTGTTAATAGGCAAAAGCAAGGAGGCTGAAATCAAGCGCATTAATAAGGAATTGGCTAATATTCGCTCTAAGTTCAAAGGCGATAAGACGCTTGATGGTTACCAGAAGAAGAAATATGTTTGCAAGCTCCTTTTCATATTCTTACTCGGTCATGACATCGACTTTGGGCATATGGAAGCTGTCAACTTATTATCTTCCAACAAATACACAGAAAAGCAGATCGTAATTCTTGTAATGTAATCTAGGCTGTTATCATAATTTGCTGTCCGTTTTTCCTATAGGGTTACTTATTCATATCGGTCCTGGTGAACACCAATAGTGATCTAATTCGATTAATTGTACAAAGCATAAAAAACGACTTGGCCTCAAGGAATCCAGTCCACGTGAACTTGGCCTTGCAATGTATAGCCAATATTGGAAGCAAAGATATGGCAGAGACTTTTGGGACGGAAATTCCCAAATTGCTCGTTCTGGGGTAATTTTGCCAACATCTTCTTTTAAATTATATGTAGAGAGCGAAGTTTTATTCGTATTTTAGGGATACTATTGATGTTGTGAAGCAATCGGCTGCGCTTTGCCTGTTAAGACTGCTACGCACGTCGCCTGAAATCGTTCCTAGTGGCGAATGGACTTCACGTATCATTCATTTGTTGAATGATCAACATATGGGCGTGGTTACCGCAGCTGCTTCCCTAATTGAAGCATTAGTCAAGATGAATCCGGATGAGTATAAGGGCTGCGTTAGTTTAGCCGTTTCACGTTTGAGTCGGGTTAGTCTTCAAAGTCTCTCGGCTATTATACTTCGTATCGAGATTAATTTATTTTCTTTTTAGATTGTTACGTCAAGCTACACCGATTTACAGGACTATACCTACTATTTTGTACCTGCTCCTTGGTTGTCGGTCAAACTTTTGAGATTGCTGCAGAACTATCCTCCTCCTGGTAAGCTATAATTTTTTTTTTAAATAATAGAATAACGTTTCGATTTCGGCTTTGTAGATGACCCTGGAGTCCGAGGCCGGTTGACGGAATGCCTGGAAACCATATTGAACAAAGCACAAGAACCGCCCAAGTCAAAAAAAGTACAGCACTCCAATGCCAAAAATGCCGTCTTATTTGAAGCTATCAGTCTTATCATCCATGCGGACAGGTAATTCCGTAGTTGGTCTGTGTAACTTAGAAAATTGTTAATGATTTAAAAAAAAATAGTGATGCTAATTTGTTGGTGCGGGCGTGTAACCAGTTGGGCCAGTTTTTGTCTCACCGAGAGACTAATTTGCGTTATCTGGCGTTGGAGTCCATGTGCTTGTTAGCGACATCGGAGTTCTCGCATGAGGCAGTAAAGAAACATCAAGAGACTGTCATCAATGCATTAAAAGTAAGTTCACGTTAAAGATTCGAAGGTTACTAATCAGGAATCGACTCGTTTTTTTAGACTGAACGAGACGTTTCGGTTCGGCAGCGTGCTGTGGATTTATTGTACGCCATGTGTGACAAATCCAATGCTGAAGAAATAGTTCAAGAAATGCTACATTATTTGGAATCCGCCGACTACTCTATCCGGGAAGAAATGGTAATTTCTGACTAGCTGCCTTTGGCATTTTCCGTATTCCGAATAATGTTGAGTTCTTCTAGGTGTTGAAAGTTGCCATTTTGGCTGAAAAGTATGCCACCGATTACACTTGGTACGTGGATGTTATCTTAAATTTGATTCGCATCGCGGGAGATTATGTCTCGGATGAGGTTTGGTATCGTGTGGTGCAAATTGTAATTAATCGAGAAGATGTACAAGGCTACTCTGCGAAAACTTGCTTTGAGGTAAAAGTTTCCGTTATTGTAATAAATATTAATTTTACTTTCTAGGCGTTGCAAGCTCCTGCTTGTCATGAAAATATGGTTAAAGTAGGCGCCTACATTCTTGGTGAGTTTGGCAACCTGATTGCTGGGGATCAACGATCTTCTCCTGCCATCCAATTCCAACTTCTACATTCCAAAGTACGTAATGTTTTTACTTTGTTGCTTTTTTTAAGAAATAAAGTACCTAATATGTATGTGTATGTTGTAGTATCATCTCTGCTCTGCCATGACTCGAGCCCTTCTGCTTTCGACATATGTCAAATTCGTGAACTTATTCCCGGAAATCAAGACCCAGATCCAAGACGTCTTCAAGTCTGACAATAATATTCGCAGTGCAGACGCTGAATTGCAACAGCGAGCTTCAGAATACTTACAGCTTAGCATGGTTGCTTCTACAGACGTTTTAGCGACAGTATTGGAAGAAATGCCGCCTTTCCCAGAGAGGGAATCATCGATTTTGGCAATTTTGAAGAAGAAAAAACCCGGTCGGTTACCAGAAGGAGAAATAAAGGAGCACAAGAGCCCTGTCCCAAGCGTTGTAGTTAATAATCACCGCGGAGTAAGATTGTTAATTAATCCTGAAATTACGTTGTATGACTGTTGCAAATAACATTTAGTCACCGGCTGTTAAGGAATCTGATTTACTGAGCTTGGCTGCGTCTCCTGCAACACAGATCAACTTTAACGCCCAAGTGACTTCTCCACCACTGGTGGACGTCCTGGCCGACGTTTTTAGCGGTACCTCTGTCAGTCCAACTCCTCAAACTAATAGCTTCAATGCACTGGGCAACGCCACCACTATTGACAACCTAAAGAAGTATTATAGTAAACGATATTATAATATGATTTAATGGCGCATATTTTACACTTTGTAGGTTTGTCTGCAAAAATAATGGGATTTTATTTGAAAACGATTTGATCCAAGTGGGTATCAAGGCCGAGTTTCGTCAAAATTTGGGACGTTTGGCATTGTATTATGGCAACAAGACTTCTTTTGCCTTACAAGTAATTTTCACTTACGTTTACCTTATTGTCTTAAATTATATGTGTATACTTTAGAATTTCACTACCAGCGTTGACACTCCACCGGAACTTGCAAGCAAAGTCCTTGTCCAGGTGAAACCCGTGGATTCCGCGATTGAAGCTGGCGCTCAAATCCAGCAGCTAATCCACATAGAATGCGTAGAGGATTTTGCAGGTCTTGAAGTGTGATTTCGTTTGTCTTTGAGGTTAATAATTGACGCGTTTTTAGATTTTCCGACGTTGACATTGGTTTTTCTGTACAAGGGTATTCAGCAGCGATTCCAACTTAAGCTTCCTTTATCAATGAACAAATTTTTTGAGCCCACTGATATGAAAGGAGAAACGTTCTTTGCCCGGTGGAAAAACTTGAGCGGGTAGGATTTGTCCTATCTTCTCGATTATACAGGGTTTTAACGTCTTTTTTCCCCCGCTTCACAGTCCTACCCAAGAAGCACAGAAAATATTTAAAGCTACGTTCCCGATGGACTCTACTACAACAAAAGGAAAACTTGCTGGCTTTGGCATGCAGGTTTTGGAAGGCATAGATCCTAACCCTGAGAATTACGTTTGCGCTGGAATTATTCATAGCCGCACACAACAAGTCGGCTGTTTGTTGCGTTTAGAACCTAATAAGCAAGCACAGGTATGGCAACCTCAATAAATCATAATGTCTTTTTAATGCATAATGAATTGCAATGTATTTGTCACTACAGATGTATCGTCTTACTATTCGAGCAAGCAAAGAATCGGTTGCCCGAGAAATGTGTAGCCTTCTGTGTGACCAGTTCTGATAGCTTGGGAATTCCAAGCTTCTCGTTCGTTCGTCGGTAGCCGAACTACCATTAGCATTCATTACGTTGACCAAGTAACTGTGTCTACAAATAGGCTTTTCTGTTGGATTTACAGACGTGCTGTGCTGTTATTATTATTCCATTTTTGGTTGTAATGTTGTCACTTATTCTTCCCTTTACCTGCTTCTGTCCTATTCTGCACTGGTTTATCTCTCTCTTTAGTAAACGGAAGGTTGCCGGAAGCAGGTTGCATGGATACAGGACTTTGAGTTTAATAATTGGTCTAAGAAATTGTCGCTTAGTACTAACGGTGCACTTTCTATCCTTATGTTATATGTAAGTGGTGAATGTCTTTCCTTTTGTTCAACTTATTTTCTCTCCTCTCCGCCCTATCCCCCGTACTCTCAACTATCTCTCGCTCCCTAACTCTGACTGTGTCACCGCCCCCTTTGACCTCCTTTGCGTGTCTAAATATCTAGTACTCGTAGATCTGCGTTATATCGTGTCTCCTAGTTTAAAAATGTTGGACATACATGATCATTTGTTTGGCCAGAATGGGTTCCAATGGATTAATGAAGTAGCATAAAAAAAACAAGTTTAAACATGTTTTTGGATCTGCTGTAGAGCGCGCGTCCAAGTACGTGTAAAGACCGTGTCGAACACTTGTCCAAAATAGGTGGAAAATTACGTGCATGTTCCCCGGGCGTGCTCGTGAACCCGATCCATCCTTTTTTCCTGCAGCTTAGCCTTCTTTAAGCAAATTCTCAGCAAATTGTGCATTTTTAGTTCCTTAAGACAGGTTTTATTTCATCAGAAGTGGTATTGCGTAAATATTCCGCTGTTTTTTTGTCAATCCGTGGATAACTGTGGCCAGGAATAGCTGACTTACTTCTAAATTTGACGGGCTTTGCTCCAACAAAATTGTCTGTTGGAAACAGTGCTTTGGATAATTTTTTCGTTGGATCTTAGATCTTTACCGATCATTCGCATTTTTTGCCGATCCGATCCTGCAAATCTTCGGAAAATTTAGATCCGGATCGGAAAAAATCCCGATCCGATCCGATCAAAAAGATCCATTCTTTTTTCTTTTCTTTTTTAAATCATACCTATGTAACTATAACGCTAAATATACCTGAACTAAATTGTAAAGTTTTCTATTTGAAATGTATACTGAAAAAAAGTAAAAATAGTGACCAGGAATCTTACTCTTGCAATAAGCTCCATACGTGAAACACCTATATATATATTTACCCCAATCACTTACCAAAACTTAACTAAAATAAAGCCTGTAATAAACTGTGATTTTTATTAAACATAGTATTTCCGCTTTGCTTGCACGGGATAATTCAAGCCAAAAAAAAATTCATACGAAGATTGGTACACTTCTTTTTAAACAACTTTAATGTTCCCTTAAATGTTCCCATACCAAATGAAAGGACTAGAGCACGTCGAAACCACGTTGTAATTGTAACATTGGATACTAGCAGCGGCCACTAGATGGCCTCAATTGATCGGTAAATTTCCCTTTAAAAAAAGATACGATCCATGCTCTTTATGACATACCGATCCGATCCGATCATTTGATCGGATCGGGATCTTTTTGGGAAGATCCAAAGCACTGGTTGGAAACGCACTTGCGAGTTAGATATTTACGCGGGTGTGTTGGACCTGGTCTCCCTTCCTGCCATAGAAAGCTCCCCTTTTCTAGGTTCTTCTGTATGGATGCCTGGGACGTTTCGGCGATTCAGAAAGTTTTACTGCTGTTAGCCTCCCCATTCGTTTGCGGTGCGTGCAGAGGGGCAGGTGTATTCGGGGTTCTTATGTGAACTCACGTGTTTACGACCAACAGGCAGCTGGGGTAAAAAGGAAAACTTACTAAATACGATCTGTTTGTGGGGCACGAATGTTCAGATACTCCTGGAAGAAAGTGCGCTAATTCTCGTATTAATACCGAGGTTAAAAATTGGTGATGTACTATACTGCATATATACCCGGCAACTTTTAATATTATAAAAGTGAACGAAAATTGTGCCGGTGTTGAATAGTTGTGCCTTTAAATAAAACGCCCGCAAATTCACTTCGGAAATCGTTTGGATCTACATTTATCCTAGTTAAACAAGTTTATATATTTTGAACCGTTTGGAGTTCTTGTGTACTATATAATGTCACTAGAGCACTTCACCATGGATCCTAGACTGCCTGTTGATGAAATTGTCGACCTGCAAGAATTATGGGACTCGGACTCCTTTGTATCCGTAAGTTTTTTTGTTCTTTATCTTTCCATTCCATGTAACATTTTTCAACTGGTTTTGCGACACACAGTTTAGTTCAAGTGAGACAGTACTGGCAACGTATGTTTCTCCAACACCTTATCTATTATTTCACCCTTCTTGATAAGTTTTTCTTGGTTTTATGCATTTGGTTGTATCAAAGGTTAAAGTGCATTCGAAATGTTGGTGCTTGCAAAATTTTCGTACAGTAATATACGTTTTTGGATTACTGCACAAACATTTTTTTGTAAGTTTTAATATTTCTAAGTTAGCAGGTTTAAGTAACAAATAGAGAATATCCATCCCTTGCGCAAGGCTGTAGACCTCGTAAATGAAATTTTTATACGCTAGAGTTATAAATCATTTTTATTGTGAGACAAGCACTAATTCTTGTTAGCCTACACCCGGATGTGTTATCATATATGTGATATGCCACAGAGGCCTAACATTATTTCCACTTTTGAGAAGATATTAATTAGTTGTTTTATCTTCACACTGCATACATGATATTTCTCCCTTCTAAGACTGTCCCACTTTCTCCCTGAAATTTGCTGTGTACGTTATATTATTGAAAAAGTATCGTGATGCGGAATGCAGCAGATCTGTTAAACCCATTACTTACTTGCTCGAAAGATTTTTTCGCCCATTCAGCTATACACAAATGTCGGACTAACTAAATGGGTCTGTATGATAGCAAATATGTATTATCCGAGCTTCCGGTATTCTGTCTTGCTTAACTACTCGAACTATCAAATATTCTATCGTAATTTGCTTCATTTAGCTGTCAAGTCTTATTATTGCACTTATTTTTACGTATTTTTTAAAACAATAATTGCACATACATTTCTTCGTGCTTTAGTCCCATATACTTATATGACAGTTTAGATGGGTATTTTATCATTTTTGTCAGTCAACCGAAAACTCCTTGTACCGGAAATGAAGATAGACCTTATGGTTGGCACGGTATAATATATAAGATAGGGTTGTTCGGTAATGAGAATTCCATACATACTATGGGGCGTTTTCATTTCGGTATAGTTGTCTTGTAAGCTAGAGTCTGTTATAAACATTTCAAGAAGCAGCTTTCTTCTAACCCGTTGAGCTTCTGGTTGCGTGGTTTTATACTTAGTCCGATAACGTGTTAAATATATAGAAACATAAACTTACTTTTTACTTCTTACTAAATTACTTTTCCGTTATTAAATTTGCATGCTTCTATAGAAATCGAAATTTTGAAAGTTTGAGGCTTACAAAAAGTAATGCAAGAATCCGAAATTGCTTATCTAAAATTAGTTTAAGGAATAGAACTTCCAAATATAAAGGTGGGTAGATTTATGAAAGTTCCGTGGTGCTACTTAATTTCTTCGACGAAAAGGTTTACCTATTTAAAGCTCAACATAAACATACATGTATAGCCTTATCAGATGAAAGAACTTTACATTTACTTTAACCATTGTCATTGTCTGTCTGTATTGTACATTTATTGTACATTGCAAAATATTAGATGTTCTCTAGTAACTCGCGTTTTCGAGCGACAACAAAAACTTTACCGAGTTTTTGTTTGTTTATTATACGTTTATCCGTGTTCGCTTCTCGTTGCCGTTGTATAGTGTTCCTTTTTCGGCATAGCCGTCTAAAATACGATAAATGTAGGATCTATTAGTTCGAATGTTTATGTTATTTTTCGGCTCGAAACAGATCATACTGTTTTTAATAATATGATTTAAACTATTCCATAATAAACTTGCTGTGTACCTCTGGACGATGCATCAACGAAACGGAAATAACTTGCCATATACGGTGCTATGCGTATCAGCTCCTATGAACCTATGCTACGGGGAGTTTGGCAACACCTGTGGAACACCTTCGTGTTGTCTGTCTAATATCTTGCTGCTGACCCATATGCAAGGGAATCAAATTACAAAGCTGCGCGAGCGTCGGAAACAAGAAAAAATATTTGTTTGAAATCGTCTTTGCTAATCTTTGATGTTCTCTTACAGAGGCATGGCATATTAGAGGAACCCAGTTCAATAGAAGGGTGGCCTTGTATGAACACAATCTTGGCTCAGGACGAGATGGAAGATATGGAGTTCAAATCTGTGATTGTCTTACGGGACCGACTTATGACAGATGCAGCGTATTGCACCGATTTGCAGACCGAAAACGCAGCATTCACGCCGTTGACGGAAAACCATCAACTTTGCCACTCATCCCAACAACGAACGTGCCCCCTGGAAGAAAACCACCACAAGAATCGTAAGCGGTTAATTTAATAAATACCTGGTTCGCTTACGATTTCTTAAAACATCCCCTTTATTCCTTCCCGTTTCTATCTTTTTCGCATTTAATTTGTTTTTCACTTGTTGTTTCCCTCGGCTTCTTGCTTGTTAAGAAAAATCTTATCAGAAGAGATTTATAAAGATTTCATGCAGATCCCGACACGATTCCGTATATTTTATGACGACTATTTAGGCACAAATCGATTGAGAGTGAATTACTATAGTCTTATCTTCATGGTAGAAACAATCCATAATATAACATGCAGTGTTGGAACCGATGACAACGCAGTATACCTTTGCATACACATCAAATGTCATGAAATCGACCAAGTCCAAGTCAAGATTTTGGCGTGAAATATCTTTTACGTACTGACCAACGTATTGAGTGCTAAGAACACGTACAGAATAGGGAAACAATTGGATGAGCGAAAGAAGGACTATAGTCACTGACGTCATCATTTGTATAAAGTTGTTCTCTTGGGGTTCGCAAGTGTGTGGAACAGGTGTTCACTTTGAATATCTGCTATTGTTCGTAACTACAGGTTACACAGCTGCAGCGTCCGTACTTATTATCCAGATTGCATCCTGCTTGTTATCCTAAATTCCGTTTAATTTTGGTCCCTATACGTACCTGACCCAACTGTATTACCGCGCATCGCCTTCTCCATACACTACACTGAAGCTGCTTCCTATCGCTTCCTTACCAAGTTTCTTATGTAACTCTATTTGTCTGTTAGGTTTTATCTGCTTACAAGAGTAATATAATGCCTACAAATAATGCCTACAATAATATAATACCTAATAGAGTATGCCTACAATGCCTACAATTATAGCTTACGTACTTTTGTACTTGCTTTCCCACAGATACAGAAGAGTGTGAAATAGCTGCCATTTCCGAGCACGAACATACTAGGAGACATTCCCACAACCCCAGGGAGAATAAAGAAACATCCCGTGGTCCTATCTCGGTAACGTTACTACCGCTTCATATAAAAACGGAGCCTTTAAGTCAGCCAGGATCTCCACAATCAGAACCTGGCCCCAATGTAACGATGACGCCATTGTTGTCCACAACTGCGCCTTCTATGCCAATGGAACTGAGTTCTCATGGGCAAGCAAATACCAGTATGGAATATCCGTACCTTATTCCGAAGGCTAATGTTTTCACTACCGCTAACGCAGTGACCTGTCATTATGCGCAGCGTGACCGGTCTAATAGTCCATCTGTTTTATCAAAATTTCAGTCTTCTAGTCTTTTTATGTCTAAGGTGGGTCTATATATTTCTATTTGGTCGGTGTTACCAAAGGCTCCATCAAAATTAACTTTTACTATATCTTACAGATGATGGACAATAACGGATCAAATGCTTTATCAAATGCTTCCAGTTTTGTGCCCGGTGCCAACCAAGCTAGCCGTTCAAACCTCAATGACATGGCATTTACACAGCTTAATGTTAAAATGGAACCACAAGCAAGTAACTGAATATGGTTAATGGCTTTAGCCTCAATTAGTTTTGACTTTTTTTGCACTAAGGAGGGGCATTCCTACCGCCTACCCCACCCTCCTCGAACACAAGTGACTGTGAAGGTGGGTTCTCTCCAATACGTGATCGTGAATCGGCGTCGCAACTACATTCAGTAAATGACTTATCAGCCAAAGGCTTCTTGTTATCAGTCAGCAATGCTGGTTACCATAGTCGACACCCTATTATTAGCCCGCAAATTAGTTCTCAGCCGGTAAATTGAAGGAATTCTTAACTAACATATAGTACATGATGATTGTTTCAGAAGAGCGGCTCTGGCACTATTTATTTGACAGAAGAAGAGAAGCGAAGTTTGATAGCAGAAGGTTACCCAGTTCCCGTTAAGTTCCCTTTAACCAAAGTTGAAGAAAAATCTTTAAAGAAAATTCGTCGTAAGATAAAAAATAAGGTAGCGATATTGTACATGTAACGCATTTTTTAAGTGAGAAATGTCATTTATTTGTAGATCTCTGCTCAAGAAAGTCGTCGGAAGAAAAAAGAATATTTGGATGCCTTAGAGAGACGGTCTGACATGTTGGCAGCGGAGAATATGGAATTTCGCAGACGTGTTATGGAACTGGAATCTACCAATGTCAGCTTGCAAAATCAGCTAAGAAATCTGGAAGATTCTTTGAATCAATTACACAAAATGGACAAGAATCGATCGACGGCACTCTCTATGGTAACTACATCTGCTGCTATTAACTAGCAGTAATAAAGCAAGACTTTTTGTACGATATAAGCTATATCCGTCCAAGTAGGGTATATATATATATGTCCATTATTGTGAAAGACTTATAGCTTTCGCAAGAGACTGTGTCTTCCTTCTTAGCTGGTGACTCTTACTCTTCTTGTTCATTTCTGTAAGTGACATAAACCGGCTTTCGATTTTTGCCCAAAATTTTGCACTAGCTCTTTCATACCATTCGCACAACTTTTTGCCTGCTGTGAGGCACCGTGGTAATTCCTTTTCCATAAGCTAATGTTTTACGTTATTGTTTCAGCGTATGAACATTTTGCTTGATATTTTCGTATGTATTCCAATACCATCTCAAGTGTGTATTACCACCACACACGTTGGCATTGCAGCAGTTTATGGCTGCTGAATACAATTGGCGACTTTGTCCACCCTCTCCTTTCCGAATCCATTCTTGCATGAGACAGGCGTACTATATGTTTCATGTGCTGTCTGCACGGTTAAAGTGATTCCACAATAAGAAAAAGAACCCCGTAGTAGTAGAGTGCGTAGTACCTAGAAAGTATAGTACCCGGCCGCATAGGACGATAACTCCTATTCCTTCCAGAAATTCGACAAACAATTCAACATGATTACGCACCGACGCTAAATGGTGTATGTTTTTTTACCGCAGTGAAACCGATCCCTACGGATTACGATCTTAGGGAACTAAAACATCAGAACGAAAGGCGGTCTTCTCGAATGAACATTTTTACCACCTTGTTTGAAGGTGGTATAACTCATTTGAAGAAATCAGTGGTATGTATTTTTACACTAATGATTCCAGCTATAATCTAAATTGTTTGTTAAAAAGGGCTAATAATTCGTGATTATCAGGATTATTACGCTAATTTGATTCATGGGACGTTTCAATACACAAAAGGCACACGAAATAATGATTATGAACGCATTTTAACTACTGGATTGTAAACTTTTCCTTCCGTCTCCTGTTTCGTTATTCGCCACTTCAACAGAAACGCAGCTATGATTCCAAATATCTTAAAAGAGGTAAATAATTACACACAATTATCCGTATTTCAGTTTAGTTTACCTGTAGTACGGCCAAAAAGAGAGCCACTCCAGAGATCCATCCGCTTCTTTCTTCCAAGTACCGTGAAATGCGTATATAACAGCCAAACTCCCATCGATTGCCACTCGCAGGGTCCCTACATACGGCAGGAACTGGCTTATTAACCAAGTCGTAGTCACGATAATTGTATGAACCGCAACAACCAATCTAAAAACACGTTTACATATTTTAAGCTTAATATAAGCAATATGCTTACTCTTTCTTGCATAATACGAAGGATTCGAGAAGCTTTCCAGTCATAGTCTTCTACGTAAATCAAATAATAAAACTTGTCACGCAGCCACCACGTAATTTTAGACCAAAGAGTTCCGTGATCCAACATATACGCCAAGCCAGCGAGCTCCAGAACGAAACATAACATCATCACAAGGCCATACTGGTACGATAAATATAGTTAATATTCTTTCCGAAAAGTGAAATTCATGTTACCGTTCCGAGAACAAATGTGTTTTCTGTAACCGTACCGAGACACCCAAACACGGATACTACAATGACAATGCATGCTGCCGCTAGGAGGATATAGTCACCAGTCCATATTTGATACATCCCAAGTTGATATACGTACTCTTTAAAATCCCAATTAAACCGAATCCAAATGGCAAGACCAAAAATAACGAGGGCCAGTAGCTAAGAATTACAGAAAGCGTTTGATTGACACTCGTTAAATAAATTAACTAATACATTCTTTAAATCATATGCACATTTGGTTAAACGAAAAAAATGCTCCCAGCGCACTAGGGCATTCCCTAGTGCACCCCAGGGAATCCATATGCAATCTTCAGGGAATGCTGTAATTTACCTAGAATTTTAATTTAAGTAACAACCATTATGCCTCTTTCCGAAAGGAACCTGTATCGAAGTTTATTTTTATTAATCCCAAGCTAAAAAAATTATATCCTTGCGATTTTCCTGTTAATTTTTTTGGGCATTGACGGAGTGGTCAAGAAAAAGCCCCCGTAGATCGAAACCCTTGGGATGATTTTAGCTTGTCTCTTGGTTACGAATTAACAATAAACACGCGCCATACAAATAAAAAGAACACTTACCAATGATGCAACGTTAAAACCCATTAGAAAATACTTAAGGCATCTTATTTGCCCTTCCCCCATATTCCTTCCCATTTCGAAAATTTAAACTTTAACTCTGTATAATGAACACCGGTATGCAATCAACTAACACTCGTCCCATGGCTGTTATGTTGAAGAAACCGTTATTTCGTTATCACTGCCTAGATAGCAAGAATGCAATATTTTATCGGTTTCCTTGGTGAGTGTATGATAAAAACAAGTAATGTTGACTAAAAGACTTTGGTGTTTCCTATGACACGTACGCATATGCTGTTATCTTGCGAAATAACAAAACAGGAAGTTAGTTGAGATATATGCTGGTATTTACGTTCGTTTAGAGGAATTTATTATGGCACATTCATATGCTAATAAACATCTATGTCAAATACGCTAGTTGCGATTTTTTCAAAAGTAAACGTCAATGACACCTTGCTCTGTCATTAAAATTTGACTGCGCATTGACATAGCCAAGAAGAAAGTTGTCAGATTATTTCCAAACATTTACTTCATGGACAGAAAACAGTAAACGACAAAACAGACAACATTCCAGGAATCCGTAAATCCATAAAGGTTATATTGTGAATTATGATTCATACATACTAAATTTCGATAAACAATTTTTCCTTACAACCCGACATACTGATAAAATATGAGTAGAAATGATATTGCAAGACAGTGCGCACAGCGGAGGCGAACCGAAGTCCAGTATTTCGTCGCGACACTTCCGGCGTTTTTTTTGTTAATGTATTCCCGACGTAGGCTTTCGCCTATTGTCGAAACCCAACAAAATTACTCTTACATTGGAATTTGTCACTTTAAAAAAAAAGGGTACACCTGAGAACAGGGGGGGTAGAGGGGGGGGAAGGGGGTGAAAAGGTTACAATATTTTTGTTTTTGTTACAATATTGCGGAAGCTGATTTTGCAAACCTTGCCAATTAAAGTCTCTCTTTGCACTCTCTAAACGCTCTCATCGATCAACTCATGTCTTCCGTCCACTGCTCAATCGCAACTCCCTATGTATTTTCTCCCATTGCACGAGAAAGATCTTTCTTTCACCCCTTTCCCTTTATTTCCCTTCCGAGCTACGGTTGTTCGGAACAGCAGTTCTTATAATAAGAAAACTTAAATAAACTTTAAAAAAAAGTTTTAACAAGAATCTATTAAAACTTTATTTGAAGTACTGGCCATGAAAATTCTGCGTTTCGAACATGTTTCGCGACCCGCTGTCCAGGGCTCAGCTAATGAACGATTAATAAAATAACACACAACTTCAACGAAAATTCCAATTTATGCGTCTTACGACCCTTAAGCTTTACGAAAATTTTGACGTCTTTACAATAAATGTATTGCAATAGCACAGTTAAGCTCTATTTGAAGCGTATTCTGTAGGAAACTGAAAACTGTGCGAACCCGATCCACTGACTAAGGGCAGTAGTCCAGCGTTTGAAATCACATTCCACGATAAAACCAGCGTCACATTTTTGTGGCCCCTAAAGAAATATATTAAGTTAAGGGTATTTTGTGAAAATGTATTAATTAACTTGCAGCTTGTTTATGGTTTTGTACCATAGTTTTCTTTCTTTTTCCTTTCTCCGAGTTTAAAAGTCAATGTGCACATTTGCAAAATTTTAAGCTTAAAGACTTCATATAGGAAAAGAGCCATGTACGAATTACACGTAGACAGCGCAACGCTAAAGAATTTAAGATTTCCAGTGAAAGATTCTGGCCATGATAAGTATCTGTTTTTTAGTACCTGCTCGTCAATGTACGTTTAAAATTTGAATTTTTTCCGGTGAAAGCTTTCGGGCTTGAGAAATAGATTTTTGCCGGTGTGAATTTAGCCCGGTAAGAAAATATACGGACAACTTAAGACTGTGCGACAAGACAAGCATTTAACGGCAAAAACCTTCCCTCTAGTTTGTCTACGGCAAGGTCTTATTTATATACACTGTATCACTCCTAGAAGTAATACGTAGCAAATCTTTAACACTTACTTGAGATTGTTGCCATCATCCCAGAAGTAGTATTTCGTGTTCATATTCTGGATGTTCAACATCGCATTTTCACCCCGTTTGATGATTTTATCCCACAAAATAACCTATAATGTTTGTGTAGATAGCATGGTAGAGGAAATCTAAATAATTTTACCTGATTCAGTTTGTTATCATTCGTCTCATACTCGGCTGCTAGATACACGAAAAGCTGTTTACAGTTCCAATTCAGGAGAGGGGTAAGATGTGTGCTAAAGTTAAGGAAATTAACACTGACAAAGCATACATTGAACCGGATTAAGGAAACAAAAAATTAGATTGCAAAAATTGCAACACGTTTGCGAAAGGATATTTGCTTCCAGATTGAACGTTAGGAACCCAAGATCCGTTTTCTCGCGGGAAGCACTGTAGTCCGGAACATTCTTACTAAGATATTAAAAATACGCGATTAATTCATACATATATAATAATACATCAATCAACTATGGAACTATACAACAATAAAATTAAGTGTTGCACCTCTATCAAATTATCTGCCATGAATAATATAACGTTGAAAAGTAAACAGGCTCACAAACTGAGACACAAGCAAAGCTAGACAAAACGTGACACGATAGACATTTGTACTCACACAAGAACTCTGACTGAAGATACGTTTACGTCAGCTTTATAGTCTAGCATTGAAGTAGACACAAAACAACAAAATGTCATCCCAGCAAGAGCCGTAAGTGTGAAAGTTAGAATAGCATTCCCTCGGGTTAAGAACGAATACATTTTGAATGAGATTTCTGAAGAGAAATTTGTTACTACAGGATCCAAGTGTCAAACGAAACGGTAAACTTTATGAACCTAATGGTAACTATTTTCGGCCTTAATATACGTGATCCTATAGGTCTGCCTTTTCGATCCGCAAGAAACCGGGGTTTTTCTTGTTCTTGCTTAAGTTCCGCGGTTTGCTCTGCGCTGAGTCCAGCAGCCTGAACCATAATGCGATCGGCGATCGTGTATATGTATAAAGCGATCGTGTATAAAGGCGATGTATTCCAATTTATAGATATTAATATTTGATAGATCTGATACTGAATTTGATTGTAGCTGATTTTTATTAAGTACACTGTTACTCACTGTAGCGAATATAGAGACTGTGACGTAATATAACTGAGTCTTCAGCGGGTTGGGTGAGTACCCTTTGCTAATACCAAGCGCGACGTCGCAGTGGTTTTTAGCTGGAAGTAGCGAACGGTGCGGGTAGTACGATGGTAAGCATGAACTGAATTCAAGAACTGAATTTAGAAAAACAAAGAATCTCCCTAAGGCTGAATGTCTTAAATAAACATTTGAGACAAAGCTGTATCGCTTGTGTAACCGACTTCGAAAAGGCTAATTGAATAACAAAAAATTGTCGTTCGATTCCGTGATGAGCCAGGTTGGGTTAGAAGACTTTGTTAAAGAATCTCTTTTGTCTTTTCTGAAGGAAAACATAACAAATGCAGTCCTGAGGTAACCGATTAAGTTATAAACTTGTTTCCGGAAAGACGGTAATTGTTCAGTCAAGTTTTTCTTATTGTCATTTTTTTTTACAGCCATGTAGATGATATTGTGCTGAACTATGTTGTCAGTATCATGGAAGAACTGGGCATGGAAGGTAGTTCTGAAGAAACATTTGATGTGGAAGCCTTTAGTGAGATGCTAGCGGCCTACTTTCCAGAATTTTCCACCATTCCTCATGGAAAGATATGCAAATGGTTATTCGATCTTTCATTTTACATGAATAGTTTCAAAAGCAAAGGTGAAACCACTTAAATCGTATAGGAATAATCTTAATACATTTTTCTTATACTACAGCAGGCGAACTTTCTGGTTCGTTTTGCCAGTCTAATTTTACATTATCGTATATTCCACCCGTTAAAACCAAAAGGTCACCTAGAACTTCGGAATCTGACGAAGCATGCTGTAAAAGATCTCCTCGGCTATCAGAGTGTAGCGACTTAAGTACAGACTCAACAGATATTACTAACGTATATGTATGTCTTTGGTATATATATATGGAAGTCACACTATTGTGACTAATTATTTTTTTCCATCAGGAAAGCGAGTTCACAGCGGAACTCGAGTTGCTAAGTGAAATGTTTCCTTCCTCTTGCGCTAACGAATTATCTCATTGTCTAATGTTGGCCAATGGCACTGTTGATAGAGCGGCACAGTTAATTTTACATAGACAAGAGATAGGCGAAAGCCTACCAGCATACGAGGTAGAATTAAACGAGACACTTACACCAGAGTTTACTTAAAAGAATTATTTTTAGAGCTCAGCGGTATTCAAACCCAAATCTTGTTTGGATGATAAATCCATGAAGAAAAAAATAATTGCCAAATATTCGTACGTTGATAATGATGAAGATCAAAGGGAACACAGGCCTCCTCCTTTAAAACAAGTAACTTTTCTATTATACAACTATTATTTTATTTCTTACCATGCACAATTCTATAGCAACCAAAAAAACTGGTACGATATTTAGACAACAAAGTGGTAACCATCAAAGGAGAAAAGTTTACCGAAATTAAAAACGACAAGGAAGATAAAGAAGAAATCAAGAAAACTTATGTTTCTCTGAAACCTGCTCGTCAATACCGGTTTCATTGATCTGCAAACATTGTCTTAGTTAGCCAAAAATTTTACATAATTAATTCCTTACCTGGCAGAAGTTAATGTACTTTGCACATAGCTGCTTTACTGCCCTCTTTTGTTGTGTTTTGTGCATTTTCATTACGGGTTATGTTACCGCACTCTGAGTTCTACGCGTTTTTGTGCTGTAGCGTATTAATGAACAACTAAATCTTGACAGTTATACGCCGCTGTAGTAGGGCATTCCAGTTTTATACGTGACCAAGTACATCAGCTTTGAATGTAAATGGTTATATTCCCGTTACTATATTTAGGGGAAAAATATCCTGCGATTTCCTACTTCCGTTTGAGTATCAAGCAGTACCCAATCAAAAAATTGCTACCGAGCGAGGTAAGGTCAAGCCGACTAACGCTACGAATGCTAGTCAATTTTGTACCACTCGTTTGGTTACAAATTATTATATATTAATACGTCATTTTACCATTGCCAAAACCGACTTACTACTATTATTAACCTCACTTAACGTTACGAAGAAAGTAGATAGCTCTTTTTCGGGAAGAATGCATACATCAATAACTCAGTGACTGCAAGTTATAATCGAAATCTTACCAACTGGAAAATTTCTTACCGTAGTGACCTCGACGAATTTCACCTTTTATAAATTGCTACAAAATACTACGTCAAGACATCTAAAAGTAATTAGAATATCATAAAGGAAAACACAGACGCCATATTTTTAGAGCTGGCCTAAAATTTAGTCTAATACGAACTCGAACCGTTACGAATTATGTAAACGGAAAAATGTTGGATCAAAGTCGACCTCCTTATACGATATAAAACGACCCGTAAAGTCGTACCTCTCGCTAGTTAATATCGGTGTACGAAACGCTGACTTCCTCATTTAAGTCTCAAACATGGATACATTTCCGTGGATTTTAGCACTGATTTGTGTATTTTCGATCATACAGGTGAATGCCCGAGCAGCAACAAATACGACTTCCAACCCCAGCTTTCCGGATCGAGACAGCAAATGTAATTATTCCTTAAGTGAGGTAAAACGGGTTGGTTAATTACTTTCTTTGTTACGTAGTTCTGCCCTTCATGTCCTTCGTCTCTTTCGACAAAATGGCCTGCCCAGCAAATGACGGAAGTTACGGTACGTGCTACAACTACTACGAGTGTAAAAGCTTGGGAGGCTACATTGGCGGACATTGTGCTCAAGGCCTTGGGGTTTGCTGTGTCAGTAAGTAGTCTTTACCTCGTCTGAACAACGAAAGCTTTAACCGACCTGCTCAAATTGTTTAGCGAACCGGACTTGTCAAGGAGTTATCTTTACCAACAATACTTACTTCGTCAACCAAGGCTACCCAGCCGCTTACACAACTAGCGGACAGTGTTCCGTAACAATCAATCGACTGCACCACAGCGTCTGTCAACTAAGGTTGGACTTTGAAAGCTTCTCAGTGGCCCAACCTGAACCGACAAACCACAAATGTCTTATTGATAACTTTTCCGTTAAAGGAACAACAGCACCAGTTCCGGTTATTTGCGGGGATAATGCAGGCCAGCATAGTAAGTACAAGGAAAAGATGCAGATTGATTATAAAAATTCCAATTTAATAGTGTATTTGGATATTGGTTACAACACTACAAAGCCTATTACGCTTAATGTCCAAACTAACAATCCGGCTGTCTTAACATCGCCATTGACGCGTTCGTGGAAAATTCGCGTCACACAAATTCCATGTCACCACCCGTATAGAGGTAAAATTTGTATGCTCGCCTTTCTAGTATTTCAGGACTAAAACTGCCTATAACTCGTCTCCAAACAGCTCCTTCTGGTTGTTTGCAGTATTTTACGGGAACCTCAGGCATTTTAAAATCCTTCAATTTTAATTTTGATGCTGGTTCTACAACCAGCGCAAGGGAACTAGCCAATCAAGACTATTCCATTTGCCTGAGACAAGAGTTGGTAAGTTGGTTGAATCAGTCCTTAGATGATACGTATTTAAGGGAAAAAAATTAGGCAGCATAATCCTCAAATGGTTTATTGCAGGGAACGTGTGGTATCAAATACAACGTTTGCCAGGATAACATAAATAACCCCGGTCACGGTTTCACGCTGACTGGCTCTTATACCTCTACCGATGTTGGTACCACTAGTGCAACGGATTCTGCCTGCTCGTCAGATTACTTGTCTGTTTCTTGCGGCACCAATCAGCTCAGCCAATTCACGAATAGTGACGGCTCTGTTTGTGCTTCCCGACTTTGTGGGGGTGTTTTCACCGCACTTAATGGCGACGCGACACCCGCGTCGGTTTACAGTAAGTTGCATTAAAAGACGGTTCCTATTTTTTCGTGGATCTTTCACTACTTTTTACCAGGCTATTCTGTTCCTTACGAATTACGATTCCATACCGACGGGATAGAAGCCAACAACAATGACCAAGGCAACTTAGGTTTCTGTTTGAACTACGAGCAGCTGGCTTGTTCTACAAGTAGGTTTCCTAACGATCCGTAATCACACGACAAGCGAATGTAATAAACTCACTAACTATTTATCATAGCTGTACCAAAGCTAATAAATAAATTATGTTGTTCAAGATACTTTTAACATCATAGAGAGAGTTTTTTTTAATATAAAGAAAACGAACGATGATGCAAACGATCTTATTCCAAGAAACCGTACAACAGTACGAAAGAAACATATCCACACTTATCGCTTACCACGTTTCGTCCCGGTCGGAGGACTCCTTAATGTGAATGAACCATTTTCCGTAGGTGGATTCACACTGCCGCCTAGTCCAGTTGAGTAACTAACATTTCCCAAACCTGAAAGGCAAAACGGGTTGAGTACAAAATTGTCTGGATCTAAAATGACCATGCCGACATCTTAGGGGACAAACACGAAGGTATCATGCAAAGAATGGAAAACACAAAAAAATGCGTTTGTAAGCTCTTACCACTAATTACCTAAGGCAAAACTTGAGCCTAGCGCAGCAGTTATCAGCCTAGTTCCAGGATTGGATGGTGTGGATGACGGATTGGTATAATGAGTAGCGTTGGCTAAATTTGCCATAGTTCGGGTCAATGCATCGTTGCCATCTAGAAACAAGTCTTGTTTTAAGTTTGACAAGTATGCTAGGAAACAGCTTACCTCCAAAGGGAGAAGGTCCTGCCAATCTTTTCGGTTTGTTTTGTAAATTAAGGGCTCTGTAATTTGTTTTATTTGCGAATACGTCTGAAGTATCACCGAAGTCTCGTCGGCGCTGCAAAAACTTTGCTTTCTGTTCTCGAATAGCCTCATGGATTGTATACAAACGGCCAGCCAAGGCGACAAAGGCTTCATGAACTTTTTTTAACATTTCAATCAATTCTAACCCAGAAAAACATTTAAATGACTTTCCGAAAAAACGACAGTAAACGAAAAATACCTTCAGGCGTCAAAGCTTCTTTTCGTGTAGTGGTACCTAGGTTTCGTTCCATTTCTTCAATATGATGTTTGTATAAGGAGGTACGGTTTTCAAAATCCAATACCAGCCGCGCAAAATAGTCATTGGGAGCAGTGTGTTCTAGTTGCAATCCTAAAGGTGTGTCTTTTGTCTTCTGAGCCATTTCTGCATTTTGCAATTCCTACAAATTTAAGAGCTACCAACTGGATTTTTAACATAAGTTGACAAAAAGCTTACGAACTCTACATCCTTTTTTAGCTTGTCAACGATTACACCATTTTTCTGAATTCCCATAGCAAGGGACACCAGCAGCTGTTTCAAGCCGTCAACTTCTTCCTGTACTTTCAACATTGGGTTTGAAGACGCCCGGGCAATCCCTTCCCGCATAGCTTTTTGTTCTTTGAGAAAATTCCTACAAAAGTAAAATATCATAATCCGCGTTCAATTAATCCTAGCACATGTAATTACTTGTAATCTTCCACACCTTGGACAATCTCAGGAGGGACCGTGGTTTCCTTAATGGCTTTCGTATCTTGTTTCCCTTGAGCCATCGTGACTATAAGAACGCAGTGTTATAACAAGCTAGGCCATTATCTGGCTTACTGTATTATTACTTGCTAAGCCTGCTGTACTAACTCCTCCCAACCCAGTCGACATTGTGGTTGTCGTACCCCCCAAACCAACGCTACTAATGCCTCCAAGACCAAAAGGCTGAGCGGTCGTCGTATTAGTTGCTGCTCCTAAAGATGTGCCTAGTCCAAATGTTGGTTGTGTAGGCGCAACGGAAGTTCCAGCAGCTCCAAACCCAAAGCTCGGTGCCGAGGCGGTACTGGTACCTATACCAAAGCCGAATGCTGGCGCAGCACTTGATGTAGTAACTCCAAAAGTTCCAAAGCTTGGAGCCGACGATGTCGAAGTCAATAACGAGAATCCAGGAGCTGATGATGCAGGCTGAACATTGCCAAAGCCAAAAGTACCTGGAGCTGTGCTTGTTCCGCCTAATTGGAAGCCACAACACACTTTTAAACTCCGCAAAGAAGAAAAAATGTTCGGGATGGTACTTACCAAACGTTGGTGCTGCAAAACTCGAACCGAATAAATTTCCTGTACTAGCCGCTGGGGTAGATCCGAGCCCAAAACTAGGAACTGAAGTATTGGTTGGATTCCCTCCACCAAATGCAAAATTGCCCGTTCCAAAACCAGTAGTAGCAACTGGTTGTGAAGCAGGAGCGCCTCCAAAATAAGAAGGTGCTGCAGACGAAGCAGGTGTGCCAAAACTAACCCCTGTTGATGTGGATCTGCAAACCCAAACCATAGAAGAGTGCAAGGAAAGCAAACAATAATAAGAAACATTGGAAAAAATATATATAAAACTGCAACGAAGTATTCAATAATGAATAAATTCAAAAATTCACCCAAATATAGGAGCTGCAGCTGCAGCCGGTTGTCCAAATGACGTTCCAAAATTGAATCCAGTAGCCATTATGCCTCACGATTTCTACACTTTAAAAAACACCTACGCGATATTTGGAATAAAAACGTTAAATTTATAAGGCCCAAGAAGGCGTGATTTTTTAATAATAACTGTTCGCTCAAATGTCTGTTTCTCTTCCAGCGCTCGTGGTGGACAAACCCGAAGCTTCGGATCCGCCATTTGAAAACAATCCGTTTCGCGGGTTTTGTCTAAATCCGCAACGAAAACTCGGCACACTTGAAGCTGTTGTTATCTGTGTCCCAGTGTAGGGGACAAGCCAAAACATTCGTGAGCCAAAAATGTACCTGGTTCAGTGAGTTTGGATTTTAGTAAAATTTGAGCTATGAATCGGCATGTTCACATGGTGAGGATGTATTCCGCTGTAGCCTTCTTTACACAGGTAAGTAATACAAATTAGGGCCAGAGACACGGCACGGTGGAACGGCTCTGTGGAGACATAAGTTACTCAGGATATAGCCATTTCTCGTGGGATGGTAAAGGGCAATTGGTCGCCATCAAGCGGAAACAAAATTGGACAATATGTGACAAAAGATGCCACAGAAACAGAGGTTAAAGTAGTTTGGTTAGCATAAAGGGATTTAATATGGCTATCAATTGTGCAGTTTGCATAGGTTTCTCTCAGGTGGTTTTTGTGTGGCGTTCGTTTTTGGCTGTGGGAACGCTATAACTTAACTGTTGCCAAATAACATGCTTTCTAACATTCTAATAAGAACACTTTAAACTGACAATAATCCTAAGGAGAGTTATTTTTAAATCTTGGTTTTGCACAGTTACGAATAATATTAACTTTTTCTATAAATCTTTCTCTTAAATGCATCGTGTGTATAAACATCGTGTATATTTTCCAAGAAAAATCTTCCCAATTTTTGAAGGGGTTGCAACGACCGAGACTTATTTTGCCTTTCACTGATTTTGAATTTATAATAACATGTTTTTTGCCAATTGCACGCTTTCGATACGCAGATTGCAAAAGACAGATAAGACGAAACCACGAGCAGCTGTTAACAAGCGCGCAGGGCGTATAATTTATTCATGTACATAAAATAGATTTATGTCTGTTTTATAGGCGTGTCGTAAGCTGTATGGGTCGTAAGAAGTGGAAGGCGCTTTTGTCTATTTATCTTGTGTCAATTTAGAGCTTATAACCAAGTTATATCTAGCAATCATCATGTTGCTAGTAACGCATGTAGAGGGTGTACGTTTGTATTTATTTACGTACATATGTACAGTACTCTTAAAAAAAACTACCCCAACAAACCATACTGTCCTAATGGCCCGCAACGGCGTGTCTGGAAACAGTGCTGCGAATGGCCGTGCGAATAGCCCTAATGCTGTTTCGTAGTGCTGTTCAGCTATGGTTCCCATGGGAGACGCACAGTTGCGGGCCATTAGACGGTATGGTTTGCTGGGGGGGGTTTTTGGAGAGTAGTGTACCTACGCTGACGGTATTCGATCTTAGCTAACGTGGAACTATTTTACTGTTAATTTCTAAACCACGTAAGAAACATTGTTAGTTGCAAAATGAACCGGAATGCACATATTTCAAGCACTGACCTATACCGCTCACGAAGTGTGTTGGCTTTGTACTTCCTCTTAGCAACTTCGATCTGGCCAAGCGGTAGGCGCAGACGGGGAAAAGGTGATCCGTCGAAACAAGTTTATTTTGTTTAGGACTCCTAAAGCCTGACCGTCGTTTTATATCCATCCCGAAATATATTCACTGGAATCACAATATTTTCACAGGTCTTAAATCATTGTAGGTAAACATCCTTCAAGTCCAGTTTCTTCATTATATGGAGAGGCGAAATTGAAAATGTTCGATCTTCCTAACAAAGACCTACATAGTACAGTAAACTAAAGAACCGCGAACGTTGTTATTGCAGATAAGTACTGTTAACCTGTCATCGATAAGTCAACGATGCATGAGCAGGGACGGGAATTTTCTACGGTATTTCCTTGACATTTGATGATCTAATATCATGAAAGAATTCGCAAGCGATTTGGAACACAAGGTAATAATTTTGCGTAAATAATTTGTGCGTAAATAATTTCCCGACTTCTATGCTTGAAGGAACTTACAATTTTGCGAGGCAACTTTTTCCAAATGTTAGGATGTGTTTTGCGACAACTGGAAGCAAGAGTTATTACCTATAGGCTAATCTATTTACCTTTTCTTTTAATGCATATTTGTATGCAAGGTCATGCACATAAAAGTACCAGCCAAAAACGCAACCAATGCGCCTTCAACGTGAAAGCGTAGAACTGGCCTTTTCTACACATACATGAGAAGCAATCCAACCGCTCAGTGCGCATGACACCACGCGCTAGTAAAGCTGCAACTCTCTGGTTCAAGCGTTAAGCAGCATTTCTTACCAAAGAACGGCGTCACCTTTGAAGGTTCCGGGTCAGCCTCGAAGTTTGTGTAGGGGCGAACCTCAGTGTTGTAACATTCAATAAAGGACACAAACTTTAGTGACTACCTGTGCGATATAACTATTTGGTTTACGTTTGCGTACCTTTTACCCCTGGCCCTTTTGGGATTATTGATCACATAATTATACGCATTAAGCTCGGAAAAATTTCTGAAAATTTAAGGTAAGTTGTATTTATTCAGCACCATTAACAAGCATTCATTGGATCCAAATGAGCAAACTGTTTTAAAAAAAGTTCTGTCATACTATTCCGACTGTCCGATAAATAAGTTTTCCGGAGTTTAAAAAAATGGCAGTTGCTAGGCCATGAGTTGACAAACCAAATCACCCGCAGGCAGTATCATTGACAGCGTTATCTGAATAGGGTTTAGTAAGTCCACCACCAAACTTCATTAACAATTTATATGAGATGCAACTTACGCTCGTGACATAGCTTCCTTTTCCCATGCCCGAAACTTTTGCTCTGCACGAACACGTTGCACTAAGATCTCTGGAGCTACTTTTCCTGGGTCTTCTGCATGATGGCTCTTTCCCGCTAACTTCTATAAACGTGCTGGACAAAGAGACGTTTATATGCCGTTTATAGCCGTTTGTTAGTAGCGACAGCAGTGAGCAAATGTGTCATTACTGCGTAGTATATCATAACCTTATACCTTAACTATAATGAAGTGTTTACAGTATTGTACAATTTCTTCCATTACCTTGACATGTGATCTGTATTGGTTGAGAGATCTACGATCGTTGCAATTCTAGAGCGAAGATGGTAGAAATGTGTTCCGAAAACATTTATTCCTGTCTGAGTAGACTACAAGGTCACAATCTCATGCGTCCTTGTTAAGTTTTTTTTTTACTTTGCGTCGAATTATTGTGCAGGAATAATCGATGTCTTTAGCGGTTAGAACGTCTTTCGCTGGTTTACTAATGGTTCTGTAATTAACTCACTAGATCTAAGAGATTGTTCTCTGTAGACCTTCGGGAACTAGAAATTCCTACAAGTTTGACTTCCTTTCTTCGATTGGAGTGTTCACCGAGCACGACAGTAATTTAAGATACAGTAGAATGTACGTTGTTTAACTTGGTATATACCTGACTGTAGCGCTTGCATTATACCTGCGTAATCTCCAATCACGAGTCCATTTTAGTAAACGGCTTAGGGGATGCTTATAGGTACTACCCAATTTTCGTGTTGCTTTGCTTTGCAACAAGCGTGTGTTTTCGCTCCGACAAAATGTCTTCTACGAGGAATCGACGATCAAATCCTAAAATAACTCTAAAACCAGTAAATCTTATCGTTCTTTTCCGGTAGGCAGGAAAGAGTCCACTGTTGGTAGTTTGCGCTTTCATTTATAATCATGAAACGATACGTAAAAAATTGAAATATAATATATTCGCAGCCTTGATTTATACCTATACACACTCTGACTATGTGAAATAGCGGGCAGATAATCAATTAGAACTACCGCGGTCATCATTTGATATATGATTAATGTTTATGCATTACCAACAAAGGGATGTCTGTCTATTGAGACTTGTATATTCGGACCGGGACGTTAGAAAAACGGGCAGTATAGCCTACTTGTGAGGGAAAAGCTTATACTGATATTATGGAAGAGCTAAGATAGACGAAACCATTACCATGTTCTATTGTTTAAAAGTGAGAGAGGGGGAGATAAAAGCCCGAAAGGCGAACGTACTTTCCTGCATTGAACTATTGTTGTAACTTGATCACAAACTTGTTGTTCTCATCAGTTAATGATAAAAGACGAAAACACCATGCTTTGTTATCGACTAAAAATATAAAACCACACACTATTATTGTCCCGTGTGGTTTCATTTGTTGAGGTCTGAAAGGGATGCCAACCACTACGTAACCTAATTTGTATGAGAAAGCTGGGTCAAGTCGGCCACATGCTGTTAAATGATAGTACCGCTCCATGAGAACACTATGCAATATCAATCTTGTCTGACAATCTGCCTTGGAATTAGGATGAGGTTTATAACCTAAAAATTTCCGGTCAAAAGACGCCTCCTACTCATGTATGTTTTTATGTTTCGGAAAGTTGACTTTTGGATTTAATTTCACGATAGTGGTTAGCGCGATCGTTTCTTTGCTTATCAAGTTAGACACTCAACATATGGTGACATATTTAGTGACGTCAACTTTTGGGTAGTCGGATGCCGTAAGGTCGCGACACTGCTTATTCGTGGCGACGATAAACAAAATTGGGCGAGCAACCGCCATAATCTTGATTTCCTGCATGTTTGGCAATAGTTTCGCGTGCATTTTCCCTGAGTTTTTAACAATTTTGGAACTTGGTTTCTTGGAAGAAGGCTTCAGCAAACTGTGCTCTAATTTTACTGAATTATTGAATATAGTAGCGGCATGCAGTATTTCTGATTTTTATATTGAAGGGAATAGAACTATAGTTTTTGACCATCCTTTACACTGTCAGTTCTTTACAGCTTGCTAAAGGAAAAACGTCCATTATGCGGACGCGCATGAAGTTTTAGACAGGTGACAGCACAGTATATCCTGTGGGCGGTACCTCCTTAAAAAAAGCATTATACGTGTACTCAATAGATACTATTACGTAATATGTACTACTTGTATACTTCGCGATTCGACAAGCTTGCTTTAAGGATGTCGATGTAATCTTAAAAATAGTGAAGTCTTTTACAAGAAACGTGAATGCTTATTAAAGGTGTTTAGTCCATTTGCCTCTCAATCTTTCTGTCAAGCCCATCACACGCCTGATCCCAGGTGTGTACCTGAAACGGACACATCCAGGAAAGCGCTAGATGTAGCGTTGACTTTATTGATCCAACGTGTTAGAGCGACGAGCTTGTACTTTAGTTTCTAAGCTTATAATAGAAAACTTTTTCATTTGAAAACAGGATTTAATCGTTACTTATTTTACGTTACGGATTTACGGATTTTACGTTACGGGCTACTTAGTTACGGATTTAATCGATTACGGCGTTTAAACAATTTACGAGAAGTTCGATCAAGTCAAGACAAGCCTTCCACCAATACGTTTGCCTTCACAGCTTCTAATTTTCCATAATCGTATTATTATTATTATAGTAGTATATTTCTATTTAATTTGATTTGTTTTTCACTTCTCAAGACCTTCGAGCGCCTAATGAGAGGGGAACTTCCTCCAGCCTATTTCTCCCTCAAGTAAATTGGAGGTCTGGTTCTCAAAAAGGAGAAGTTTTCTCACTGTGCCTTTTATAACCAGGGAAATTTTAAATTAATAATTAAAGAAGTAGGCGTCTACCGCCAAGATAGAATGGACAATTGTTGCTTTTCAGCTCGAGTTCCCCTTCATAGTTCGACCCGAGGGGTTTACTCTTTCTCCCCATTTTTTCTTATCCTTCTTTCCGTGCACGTGTCGTTGGAACTCGGTAGGTCGGTACATTATAAGTGTGCCTTATCGAGCCTATGTAGTACAATAAGAGAGCTCCCAGGAAAGTTTATATGTGATAAATGCAACAGAGCGCAATGGGGAGGGTCTCCTTCAAGAGGCAAAATATCTAAGTTTACCTGGTACGGAATGAATGTGTTTTTCCCCGTAGCCGGGTGAACGATGCGTGCAGCGAAGACCAACAACCCATTCGAAAATGTTGTCAGCGCAGGCGCAAGGCTAGATAAAGATCTATGCACGCAAAAAACAAACTCCACTTCAAACCTGAAGTATTTTTAACCAACTCAAAAACCTACCCATCCGTCGCAGATTTCGCAAATT
>RJJA01000053.1:0-159083 GCA_003724045.1 Lepidurus arcticus | reverse complement strand
ATACTCCAGCAGTCTAACTTGTGATTTGAACTGTATCCGATTTCTTTAGAAATATTTTAATATGAAAATGAGCGTCTCACCAAGAGCGCCCTTTCCCCTTTGTTCATAGTTAATGTAAAAAAATGAGCAAACTCAATACAGAAACGGAAACGACCGTTGCTCACTCTGTTTTAAATAGTTGAAAAAAAAGATCTATGCACGCTATATTTGCTCTGCAATCATATGATTCTCAGTAATAGATACATACGTTTCGTTCTACATTTTTATCAAACTTTTTTTTATCAATATCAGAAAAGCTTATTTATAGTTTTCAAGTTTGTCCCTATTTATTTATTTTATTATTTTTTCAAACGTATATTTAATAGGGACAACATTTGCATCTGATGTGTTCAGAAAGATATTGTTCGTTTCGTTTTGTCATGTCTTTTTTTAAATTTGGTTGTTCTTGAAAGATAAACTGTGGCAGATGATTGGGGATGATGATCGTGAGCTTCACCTGTAAGTATAGCTAGCAAGTTTTCTTCTCCACTCCAACGGTGAACAACTTAGATAATTAGATCTGCGAGCGTAAGACGCTTTAATGAAAGAACACACTAAACAAAATGGCCCCTGCATGCAGGAGTTTTTCTCCTGAACTGCTTGATGGGATTGTAAGGTTCCGCCTACAAATCTCTGCAGACAGATCAAGAATCGTCCTTGAGTACTGATGTATACGCAATACACAGAGGATGTCTAATATAATCTAAGTCGAGTAGGTTTTCCGGATAGCGGGGTCTGAATAGGAATGGTTGCGAGGACAAGATTAATTTTCCTAGCCGTTTTGATTAAAAAAGCCCATTACTTTTAGTTATATAGCTATAATTGCCAGTAACGGAAAAAGGCATATCGTAATAACTCAGTTGATTATTGATTCGTATTGCTGTTGTCTTAGAACACGAATTGCACATTTCATTTCTTTTTTAAAGTTTTTTAAGGACCGTGTTTGTAGTTTTAATGGCCGGGTTATGTTTGGAAATGTCATTTTTTCCTTCCGTTACGGTTGATCTTCCCGAAAGTCATATTGTCTATTGCGTTGTTGATTGTTTCACGTCAAGTTTAGTTTGTTTTACATTATGTTAAAAAATATATCTAAAGAATTTTTTTTTTAAATTTGTTCCAGTTTATTTCATTTTCTTCTCGTTATATCTTTTGTTATAGCGTTATTTTTGTGTTGTATTAGTGTTTCTTTACCAACCCTTACTGCTAAACATTATCAGTGAAAAGCGGTTTAAAATTCTAAATTTAACACGTTTTCTACTTGGAGAGATCTTGCTACAAGCACGGACTTTGTTTTTATATTCCTAGCTATTCCTAGCTTAGACCAATGTGTATGCTTGTAAACTAAAGCCAGTACGCTTTCCGAACAAATTCTTATTTTGATCGAATTTCGATCGCCGACATCGCCTTTAAGCTCACAAACTCACACTTCAACCTCGATTCTTTTTTCCAACCATCTCTTTCCTGTTCTTTTCTGAGACATTCACATGTTCGCTGCTATGCTGGATATGTCAAGCTTGTATGGCAACAGCAGTGGAGAGTAATTTCAGGAGGCTGTGTGCACATCATCGATTTCCAAGACACGAAGAAGGGACGACAAAAGGTGTGGAATTGTTATCGTGTCCGTTAGAAAACCTATTTGAATTCGTAAAGAAACCGTTTTGAAAATTATGCCAATGTTAGGAGCTTATTTGGTTTCAATGAGGGAGTATTTTCTTCCGACGTTTCTTTTTACGAATCCTGTGTTCGCCGTAATAACCCATACAAAACACACATTATAGCGCGTTTACCCTCTTCTGATTATGAAAGCGAGTCTTGAAAGCCTGAAAAGTTTATTTTAGAAAAGTTTGTTGATTTGCTTTTCTTCTGGGTATTATATGTTTTCCTCTGTTGTACGTATAACGTATCATATACGTTCATAACATATCATGTACTATTACTTGGTGCTTACAAATTTAGTATATATAGTACGTCCAGGCCCGTATCCAGGGGGGTTAAGGGGTTCCCCCCCCCGAGTTTGTTTTTCTCCGTGGCGATATCCACATACTAATCCCCCCCCCCTCCCCCGCGAACCAAAATCCTGGGTACGGCCCTGAATACGTCCCCTGGATCTGTTTGTCCGCATTCCGCAATAATTTGTACGTGTTTACTGTTATTTTTCTTTTCTTGACCCGCTAGTGGGTAACAGAACACCTTTTTGGCAGCATTACAACATTTATATACACTGTCCATAGCATGTATATGCACTGTCCATCCAACCAAGTATCGTGAAGTATCATTAGGTCACTTTCCTGATGAAAACCCGTAGTTGGGAACTAAGGTGTCGTGCTGCCTATATTACGTTTATCGGCAGTGAATGTCAGTATAAAATCCTCGGAGCGGGGGTTCTCGTCTTCGTCTTGTGTAGCCGTCATGTAACGTAGTAAGTACGGATATCCGTTTTCGACGTGCTTGTACTTGTACCCGCACGCTGACTTAGGATTGTTGATCGAAACGCATGTGGCCAATACAATTGTTCGTCCAGACCAATCTTTGTCTTTGCGATTGTCAATATACTGCTTATCAAACAAGAGTAAATACTGTTATTGCGAACACAGATCTGATTATGGAGGAAAATCAGTCTGTATGTCTTAACAGATAGCAGAATCTTTGGCTGCATCGATTTTTTTGTAGGCTGCAGTAATTGCACAGGCACTCTGTGCGCTCTGGGAATTTCTAGTATCGCTATCGACCGTACGCCGTGTTTCGTGTCTAAAGGGCATATAATTAAGCAGTGAGGGCAATCTTCAGTGTAGAGCCCCTTAAGTTATGCCAGCAAGTTCTTAATTCTTTAATCTTGCATACATACCAAGCACGCTCATAATTGAAGCCTTTTTCACTTAAAGTTGGGAAATGATAAATAACTGTCTAGGGCTTTATAGCGACATGTTTGACGCCATGGTGCAATAATGGGGAAGGGTATCTACTTGCTAACCTTAAACTTAAAGAGACTGAATACCGAGACAATTAAAAAATTAAGAAGAAGAAGAAGAAGAATTAAGCTTCTGAATTTTGTATCTTTTTCTTTTTTCCTCTTAGATATCTCTTACGCTACAATGGTTAATATAGAGCATGTCGTGGTCACATAAAGGATACCAAGGAAAGTTTTAAGACCAACATATGCAGCTATCCCAAAAGGATGCCCGTGGAGGATTCTCGAATGTGGTCCCAACCGTAAAGTTTAATTCCCTTTATGGTTACTTTATAGCTATATTCGAGATAAACTTGTTTGCTTTTAGGTAGTACCCAGTAAAAGCTGGCGAACCTTTACCTTTTTTCTTTCCGTCAACTGCGTAAAGCTTTTATCATTGTCATGGAGTCACTATCATAATTTCTTCTCGGTAGTACACCTCGCAGACGTTTAGGCCACAGCTGGGTCAAGAATGGCTTCATAAGTATTGATACCTTAGCAGCTAGACGACTGTAAATATTACGACTGTAAACATAGGTAAGCTAAACAAGAAGGAATTAAATTCAGCAGAATTATGATAAAATTTTGGAATTATTTTGAATGTCGCGGTGGATAATTGGATTAGATCTATTGTAACTATAAGGTGCAATACGGTCAATATAATCTTGACTGATTGTAACTAAGCAGTACTACGATGAGCAACAGAGTTTGTTGAGTGAATGGATAATTAGAGCCCGCAAAAAAGCGATCGGGAATTTTGATGGGATTCGGAGTAACTTGTTGACATAGTTCACACGGTAAATACATTAAAGGCTTCGACGTCGTTATTTTAAAATTCGTAGTATTACAAAATTATCACAAATACAGCTAACGCTTTACAGAAGTAGGCAGACAAAATAGATTTTATCGAAATTACTTTTAATAAATATGCTAACAACATCTGTACTTAATAATTTAGCTTATATGACACGGACATAAATAAAACATTTAGATGAAGTCACTTCTTCGATCACATCTTCAGTCTGACACTTACTTGGAAAAGTGTGTGACGTTTTTGGGCAAAATCTTTCAAGTTCAGACATCTTAGACACTGTCAATACGGCGCTTTCGCGTTGGCTCTTTGGTTGGCGTTGGCTCTTTTTTTCTCGCTAATAGCTCCAATTTCGATGTGTGGAAAAGATTTGATGATCCTTTGTTTGGCTCAGCCCTTGATGATTAATCCGCTCAGAATACTAGAGAAGAAAGAAGGCGTATACTTTCACTTTCGCTATATGCCGTATCGCGAGCTAAATGGACAATCTCCTGCAAACGAAAAAAATATCACTTTGTAAAGTTATTGTAATATTGTCACGTAGACAAACATCACTTTAGCAGCATCGATCCTTGTAATTCTAGTAAATTAAATGTATAGCACTTGAAAAAGCACTACTGTGACGCTGTTCCGCGGCTCCCCGATTTTCAAGTTGCATACACGATTTCAATGCCATTGGGAACTAATTCCAAAGGAGGGATGTGGTATGCAAATGTGGAGTGACTGGTTACAGCCAGTACTTATGTATGCAAAACAGTAAACTATCTTATGCTTTTTTTTCTTGTCTGCTACGATCTTACCAAACAAAAGCGAGAAATGGTTTGCCAAAATATTTCCGTACAAAATTTTCGTGAATAACGAGACGTACATTTATGGAGTTGCTTTTGCACCGTCCGTCAACTCGGTTATTAAAGGATTCGAAAACAAGAATCAGAATAAGGAGGGTCGGCAAAAGGAGTAGTAAAATGCGTGAAGTACGCCACTATTGGAATATAACTGATGATGAACATGATATAAATATCGTATCTACTTGGTATTTCAACTTACGCTTTAATTGAATTATTATTTTTCTTTCAGGCCTGTGAATCCCTTGGCTACCTTCTTCGTCTGATCATCAACTTTTAATGTTATAAGAAATGGAGACAAAAGAGCTGGTTATAACAATAATCTTCAGCATACTAGGCTCGTTCGTTTGTTTTTCCCTCCTTCTCCTGCTAGCGTGTTTCTGCTACCAAAAACAGCGTCGCAAGCGCCGACTAGACGACGACAACGAAAGCTTGCAGAGCATCTTGCAGGAGCAACAGAAACAGTACCAGTACGTTGCGCCGATAGCCAAAAAGCCCATACTTCGAAATGGACTTTTCAACTTTAAAACATCCTTGCACAGGACTCGTTCAGTCGGGTAAGTCGATTTTGTCTTTTATAGTAACACGATCACAGTTTATAGTTTCCTTTGTCATACTCTTTCCTTTAGCTTAAACAGCATGTCAGGAAAGCGTGGAGGCTTAGTTATAAAGCGCTAGGATTGCCCAGATTACTACTGTGTTTATGCATTATTAAACTCACAATCCAACATTCGCACGATTCCTACCTTAACTGCCATTGCCTATCCTTCATTCCATAAGACATGGTAAAATAATTATGCAAAAAGAACTCAATTTAGAGTACAATCAGTTAAAAATTTCGCAATTAAATTAAAGAAGACATAATTTATAAAGCTCTATGGACTAAGACTAAAGCTCTCCACGACAGACTTTTTTTTCCTTCCTATTTTTCCTCAGGATTCCGTCAAAGATGTACACACAGGGCAAGTTCGAAGTTTCAAAGTTTTCGAAGTTTTAAAACCGCCCAAGTCCCCATAAACAATCACATTCCCTCGTGCTCCAAGGTTTACAAGTTTACTTTAAACTACGTAAACCACAGGTTTACATTAACATAAATTTAATTAATTTTTCACATCATTTGGCTGGTGCCTATGGTATTTTTTGAAACACGGACGTTTGAATCAAGCGCGCCTGTACTTGTTTACAACGGGCGGGAGAAAAGGACGCGACAAATGCTGATTGGCTGCTTACTTTCAGCTTTCCGGAAAACTTGCGTTTGAGGCCTAAGTTTTCCTGATTCTGAAATCTGGAGTCTTTGCTTCCCTGCAAGCACGGAAAAATGGAAAACGTTTAATATACGTCTGTCGGGGAGAGCCGGTTTTATTTGTGCAACGTACTTTCTATTTCATTTTACTCATAATAAGTCGTGACTGATGGATAATCAGGCATATCGCTCACGGTGGTGTCGGATTTATTATTACAAGATAGATTTAATACGCACTACATGAACATCCTCGTGAATTTGGTACGAGTGGTCTCCATATTTCATTTCAACAATTTATAGTTTACACAATTCAACGGCTTAACACGTAGCATGACAAGTGTCGTGCGACGTATCTCTGAGCAGTGCTGCCTTTATCGGACGCGACTCTAACTAGCTTTTCCATCCTACTTTCGAAAAATGCGCGGTGCATGGGCTGGGTTTATAACGCGTAGTTACTTCTAGACCATGCCCAAGATCCTACGCGAGCGAGATCAATACTTCCTTCGACAGTTGTGGTCGCTGGCGCTTTCTCTTGTAGCACATGAGGCCGTGTGAAACCAATAGAACGTGTTTTCTTCACTTGTTTTCTGACAACAAGTTGTTCATAGCACATTAAGTTCTTTGCTGTCACACATCCTCAAATGTCATATACATCAAAATCGTTTCTCGCTCAGTTCGACTGGGACTGACCCATAATCACTGTATTGAGGCAACACAGTAGTTTTTGATGAACAAAAGTAAATTATGCTGTTTGGTCTGTATTGAAAGTAACGTAACAGACAGTTTACTGGGGGAAATCTTCTAATATAAGAAGGCATTTGTTGTTATGAACACCGTTACCCACATAATGAAACGTCACACGGCAGACGATAGTCGTTGACATGGAATTCTTTCGTTTATAATGTTTTTTTTTCTTCTCGTAGCGATAGTATCGCCAAAGCTGTACAAGAAAACTGTATAAAAAGTAAGCATTATTAAACGTCCGCCATTTACTTTGACTGGATCTCTCTCGGATACAAATGGACGAAGTTCCTTAATATAGAGTTCCTGAAGTAATGAATATCTGTTGCTTCGTTTGCGTTCCTAACAAGACTTGTGATAAGTGACATCACCAGGCGAACCAAGAGCGAAGTATTTAAAATCTCTTTTTATTTGACGGCGCTCGTTAATGGTCGCACTAATGAATAGCTTGATGCTCCAACGACAATGGAATCCACTCCGTTTCTTAGAGAGAAGCTGAGCTGCCTGTGAAAGATCGCAGGTTTGAAGCATGCTTGAGTACATATTCATACTCGTGATTATAGCAAATAGACTAGGTGGGGGGAAGGGGGAGCACGGAAGGCGTCTTGACGTCACACTTCCCTAAGAGTCGATTTTTGAACACAACCAATGGCACTGCTCGTTACCAGTTTTCCAGAAGGGGTCGCTCCGTGTCCAAGCTGGCTGCTTCTAGAGGAAGGCTCTAGCTCGCGCCATTGTGTACTGCCTGAACTAGCATTTAAGTGTCTACGCCGCGTAGTAGAGCCTCCAGGAATCCGTGGATTCCGATGGATGGTCGCCTCAGTTTAGTGGTCTTTTGCAGTTCGAGCTCGGCGGTTCAAGCCAGCTTACCCGCATGTTTGTTGGCGTGTATTAAATCGGGAGGTGATGGAGGATACCCGTACTAAAGCTGTTACTTGCATGAAACTGGCGGTTCACTTTACTCAGTTTTTGCTCGCATTGTAAACAAATGTAGGTAGTTTGGTGCATTACGGAAGACTGGACCGAAGCGTAGCGCGGCGTAGTCAAGTGCGAGCTCTACGGGATTGTATTTTAGCACCTAGATGTGCTGTGCTTTCAGTAGTGTAACAAACAAGTGAAAAAAAAGAAGAAGAATTAAACATGTTTGAAGGTCTCAGGAATAACGGGGTGGCGAAATTAGCCTTGTCTAGGTTTATTTCGCAAAGCATGTAAGTTCCATGTTTCTTTTATATGATAAGTTTCGTTGAATATAAAGGCATTTTTTCTTAATCGACAGCATTAACCTAGATTGAGTCGGTGTACGAGATTGTACGGTTTTAGTAATCACTCATCTTAATATAACAAACGGAAATGAACAAACGGTGTTATCGATTCGATGAGAAATAATACTGTAATTGTCCCTATTTTCTTGCCAGCTATAATGCGAATGACATTAGTGGTGAAATAATCGCATTCCCTTACACGAAGTGTGTTATAGATGGATTCCAATTTTTTTTTCTTTTGGCTTGATATAAGAGTGGGTCTGGTAATGGGTTTTAAGCTCTCCATAAGAAAGACTTTTTCTAAGGGCAGCTTTTTTGTTCAATCTCGGGACTTTTTCTCCACCCTTTTAGCTTTTACGCTGAGCGATTTTTTTCCAAGCGTTCGATTTCTTACTGTCGCTTTCGTTATCTATGCTTCTGATTTTGAGAGATAACATGTTTCCGGTTAGGCAGTATACGACCTTTTTCATCTCGACAACGCGTTTTTACCGTACAAGCGAAGAGAAATGATGGAAGAAATTCCAATGCTGTACAATTCAGCAATAAAGTTCCGTTAGAAGACAATAAAACAGGGCTTGAACCTTGAAGCCACCATAACTATTGAATTGACGTTCCAACACTTGGATTTTGCGACAAGTGTGAACAGAAGTCTGGCACAATAGAAGTACCTTTGAAGGAGTGTTCTTTTTATAAGAAATGTACTGAAACTACCGCCGTGTCTGAAAAAAATCCTCCGAATTCTGATTTTCCAATTAAGGATTCTTGCCTTATCAAGGATTACTGCACCTTCAAGGATTTTGGTAACACAACAACCAGGAGCAAGATTGCAGAAACTAATTGCGCTGTCAGTTCATTATTATTTTTCTGTCTTCACGGTATTTTACTGTTCACTGGGCTACCAAGCTGGGCAGAAGGCTAACAATAATTGCTGCAGCTCAGGCTTCCTTGTTGTCACCCGGATTTGCCATACCTTCTGTTGACAAAATTCGAACTCGCACCCTTCAGTATCCTTCAAGCAATCTCAATCCTATTCCCATCCCGATATCCGAACGTCTAAATCAATTTCATAATTTGAGCAGCTGTGCGCGTCTCTGGTTCCGTTTGTCCCTAAATGCGTGAACCGAAAGGATCCCGTGATCCAAACTTTTTCCAACTGTCACGTAATAGCTTATGTGCGCTTTTATAGAATTCTTTAAGTAGTGTATAGATATCTTACTATGTAACTTTACGCTAACTACGGAACTTTACGCTTATTTTATCTCAAATTTTGTTACGTGAAATTCGTTTATCGATATTTTCTATGAATATCTTTATTATATATAACATATTATCTAGTGTTGATTCCGTATCCGACCACTTTATCACTGCGATTGACAACTACTGTCAAAGCAATGATAAAGTGGTCAGATGCGATCCGTAATTCGACAGATGCTATAGTAATTAGTTAAGATGATTGAGTTTTCCGGTCAACCCACTGTCTAGTGAACTAAGGCTAATTTACTAATTCCAGCAGCTCGCCGCCACAAACTTCTGGCTGGCAAAAAGCCTAAGTTGATCCTGAGGAAATCGTTGGTCGTTTAAGACTTTCCGCGTCAGAATAAGAGTTTTCTTAAGCCCATAGTCATTCTCCTTGGCTGCGTTACTTGCATTGGAAGTGGCTTCAATCTGTATTCTGGCGTCTGGAATGTTACAACCTGCAACAGAGCTCATAAACTATTGATATCGCCCAGCATCAAATAACTTCAAGTTCTGTCTTCACCGAGATTTGCTTGATCCTACCTCAGAAGATTTGAAATTGCTATCAGCGTTCCGGAAAAGTACCAGCCGAAGTACTTTGTTCGATGTCACTTAACTTAACAATGTAATATCTGGCAATTCTTGCCGGTGGCACAACCAAACATTCCTATGGTTACAAAGGAGTGACTTATTTTTCGCTCACTCGGAAATGGACCATAACTGCGCATCTAAACAGATTGTATTGCCAAATTACTTGAAGATAGGCGTAGTTTAATGCTTAAAAAGTTTCAAACTATGCCTAACTGCGCATTTAGCAATGGAATACTAATTACTGTTATTTTAAAGAGGACGTTGACTGTCTTTGCTAGAATCACTCGTTTCTTTTAGGTGCCTTAGCTCGTGAACCCCAAAGTGTTAAAAAAGTAAAAGCGTTATTGTTGACGTTGTCATAACAACCTTTGGCAACCATGTACGTTCGTGTACATCCGAGTCCTCATAATTGAACGTCCTTTTACTTGCGTAATGTCTGCACGAATGTCACAGAGGCAGGGAATACACAAAAGACTGGGGCTAGGGTTCGTGGCCTTCGTTGACAGAAGCCCAGGAAAGATTTCCGATTGAAGCAATGTGTCTGGTGCGATGTTCTCATTTTTTTCGTTTGTGACCTTTCCAAGTGTGAACTTTTAAATGATCGCCTGGCCTGTGTCACTTTCTTCGTCTCTTTTGATGTACAGTATTCAATTTGGGCCTTTTTCTCAAGCTACATTTAATTATGCTTCTTCACAAAGCATGCTGATATTAATAAAGAAAACTCAAAAGAAATAGAAGAAATGGAGAGAAAATATTTAGAGGGTTAAATACCTGTCCCAAAAGAAATAAAATTTCTACGAGTCATTGCTTTGAATACGTCAACCATAAATTGCCGTAGCGTACCGAAATTGGAAAGATCTGGAAGTTAGCACGTACGCACTTGCTCAAATGGCATGTACCCCCGTTTTCTATTTGCTTTGGAGCTAATCAGGATCCAGAACAACGAATGTTGCTTGTCATACCTATTCATCTGACGACGCGATGGAACTTGCTATCTGCAGCATTACAATTCAATGCTCAGTCTGGTTCAGGTATCCATCCTGAATGCCAAACACAGGGGGAGACTTTTGAAATGTGGTCGCTGTTCTTTTGTATATTTCGTGATCCAATCAACACGATCGATAAAAGTTGTTATGTTTCAATTCCTTTGTCCTTCTAGCCGCCTTGGTATGATTAGCGATAATGCTTGTGCTGTGTGGACAACTTTGTTTCTTTCTATAGTGTCATCAATAGGCGGTCAAAAAGTAAAACAAGCTTGCTAAAAACAGATTCTGTTTTCCACAGTTTGTGAGCAGAAAAATATTCAACACAACATATTTAGCGGTTCGTTTATTCATTAGACTCGACTCGGCGCCTGTGTGGCTTGTATCGACCCTATTCTATATATCCTTGTCGACCTTGTCTATATCCCTTTGTCCGTTGTCAGTCCACAAGATTAGCCCCCGTTTTACGTTGGCAATAGACTAGATTCTGACTAGCCTTGTATTTAACAGTTTCTTAACCTTCTCCTTGACCTATTGGGATGCTGAAAGACACGCGGAAGCCAGGCTTTAAATTGTACACGAAACTAAGTTTGCGCATTCTCTCTTTGGCTAAAATATAGATAAATGTGAAACTTTTCGTTAGAATATAAGCAAGGTTTTCTATGGCATTGAGTTTAAGTACACTTTGGAACAGAACGGCACAACTCCTTGAAGAAGTATTGAGTAAGGAGTGTTGTGTGTGGGTTCTCTAGACTTCTACACTGTGATATTAACCTGACGCAAAGAAGCTTTACCTTTTTGTTTAAAGTAGCTCGTGAACTTTAGCCGAGTAACGTTGGGCGTGGGTTTAGCAACTTGTGTTGGTACGGGGGGAATGGTCCGAAGGGTGAACAAAGGTTAATAGGCCACATGCAACAGGCGAAACGCTACTCCTGGGATCAACTAACGTTCGGTCCTTGGCACGAACTTCGTACGGCTTCTTGTTGAGCTAGATCACTCAGAAGAATAGGTTGCTATAGTCTCCTCTATATCATGCATCTGTTTTACACTTTTGTCGTGTTTATCGTGGTGTGTGCCCACAGATCCGCTTAACTAAATCGGAATTTACAAGGAGTCAATCCCAGCAACGCATTCAAATTCAAAAGCGTCCAAATAAAGTACAATGTATTGTCATGAAAGAAAATCCAGCAAGATTGAGACAACTGCTCAACGTTCCGAGGAGTTGTTGTCTAGATTCATTGTAGCTTCATTTTTTTTTCTCTGGACGGGGCTTTGTTTTTATATAACTTACAACACAAGGTCGCGGATGTAGTATTCATGGAACTTGAGCCAATTTTTGGCCAAGAGTTGGCACACGGAGATCAATAGATGTATACGCTTTACTCCCACTCACTTTGCCTTTGTTTGAAAAGCATGCCTCCAAGAAAAGGCGCTGCTAGAACCGAAAATGGCATACCGAAGATATAAAATTATAGCAAAATGAATTCATCTATATACTGTGATTGCTTCAAAGCCAAGGGGTTCGCAACTCATGTTTAACTTCGTACACCCTGACCACTGTTAAAAAATGTTAAACTTTTTAACGCGTATAACTTGTTTTTTAGCTTTTCAACTTAACAGTTTAACTAAGTTTAACATTTTAACCCTAAGTTTAACAGTTTAACCCTAAGATTTATTTTGGTTAAAAAAAGACTTTAGCCCTCGTACCAACGGAGTTACGAACCCCTTGTTCAAAGTACTGTATCGAAACAGTGCATTGCATCGAGGCTTCGAATATTGGTCAAATTGAATAGGAAGCGGTGTCAATATAATGTTGATTACATTATAGTCCCAAGGTAATCAAATTGTATTATGACAGTAATGCATGGGAAGAATTTGTCTATAGAAGTGGGTTTGTCTCTCTTTAATTTCTTCCGTATTGACTGTATTTTCTTCATAATTGTTTCTAGTGCATTATGTTTTAATGCTAGAAATAAATGGATGAAAATATTTATATGGACATAGTAATAAATGGCGTAATCTCGGAACATCTCAGCGTAATAATTAAATTAAGTCCATCCTACAGGATGTAAACTCGCCTCGCACCCAGAACGCTGTCATTCCTCCATTTCTCAAATACGAAAAGAAATCTCTTTACGGCGTTGATTTGTTGCCAGTTAAGAGATCTGTCACAGCAATTGGCAAGGTTTCGGTCTTATTCGTGGTTAATTATAAGAAACGTCTTACGCTAACTCGCACGCCTCCTAAAGTGTACTATACGTTAGAACGTAAAGGAAGACGCTTTATTGCCCCGTGTTTCCTTCTCACAACATGCCCGTGGGTTATGTAGTGTACAGTACGCCAGGAACCTATAATCAATACTTCCGACCCATTTAAACTTGTATGTTTTGAAGGACCTTGCTCCTCACCAACATGACACCAAAGCGCAGCTTATAATTCCGTAGGGATGTATTATTAATACCCTCGTCTTTCCCTGTTTTCGTCCACGCATAGTCACTTTTGCTATACAGGAACATAGCAGCCTCAGCTCTTGCTAAGCTGACGAAAGCTTAATCGAATGACAAAAGTTACTAGCTTCGTGATATGCATTGATCTGACAGTCATGTGACTTGTAGCTCAGCCACGATACTATGTATATATAATTAAAGAGCTGAAAATCTCTTTAATTAGATATCCAGGTAAGATAAAGGCGGGGAAAAAGCTTTGCTAGTACCGTGGTATTGACTTAGGTCCTATAGGCTTCGTCCTAAACTGGTATACAATAGAAAAAAAATCTCCCTGTGTCTTCGATCCCAAGAATAAATGCGTACAACAATGTTTATAAAAGAATAAATGCTTACACAATCTTGCCATTCAACGCCACAGCTTTTATTCATTGTTATTGATTGACATGGTTCGGTTAGATAGGGGTGCTTGTATTTTATTGGCCGTTGCAAATACAAAGCATTTGTAACTTTTAATTACTCATTAATTTATCTTTTAAATCCATGCTTACGTGGAAAACTGCAGAGCTCAACTTGAGTAAGTACATAGTTTCTAGTAGCCGTTTGTATGTACTGTTCCCTAACAAAAACTAATTTGAATAGACCGTATCCTTTCATTGTTCGAAGGTGCCAGCTACCAGCTTCATATAAATATTCGATATCGCATGATTTGAACTTTGTACCTTTATCTTCCACAAGCTGCCACTTCTTTTTTTCCCGAATTTCTTCTTGTTATACCCTACTTATTATAACCACTATCGTAAGAGAGAGCCGCAGCCGTTTGAATTTCCTTCCAGTTTCTTGAAAACCGTAATGTCGTTTGAATATCGCGAACTTTTTTTATTACTTTCTTGTTGATTCGTCAAACGACTTCAGTTCCTCTACCTTATAAAGGACTAAGAAAACTACTTTCTCAGTTCAAAGGAGTGTGGCAACTTTTCCTTTTGGGTAATTACGAACTTTCGTCACAGCTGTTACTTGTGAAGCAAACATGGCAGCCTAAAACTCCCTTCTATTCTTTTCCTTCTTCCTTGCGCTCATTTCCATTTGATGGGGTGTAAACAATTTCGCTATCTCCTTTTCGCTGTGCAATCCTTGCCTTCCACTTCCAGTGCCAGTGTCTCGGCGTCCTTGGCCTCGCTGCCATTGCCTGTGGCGCCCTCTTCTACCTCTCCGGTACCTCCGACGCCGGTTCGTGCTGGTGCTGGTCGGAGGGCTTCCGACTTTCAACCTACCAGATATTCTACGCCGTTGCCAACCTCTTCTTCTAGTAGCAGGTGTGGGACAATGTTGATGCCAACGTCGTCAGCTGCAGAATGCATCTGTCTCTCGTCTGTTGCTTTTTGAAATGTTGCATGCCTTCGCGGTGTCTCCCGTGTTGTCCGAAAAGCGGAAACTGTACACTAATAGTAAGTTGTTGAGTTGCTAAATTGGGGGAAAGAAACTCGTAGACAATAATAGAGCCTATCATAAATGTATAGGCTATTGAGAACTTGTGTAAACTGATACAAAACACTTGTGTACAAAAGAAGCCAATAGCAATGGAAACTGCGAAAAATTCTTCAAATTCCATCTCTTGGTTTCTTAAGAATTTATCACAAGACAGATCGTTTAAGTCCAGAAAAAAATATGTCTTGTTGATGGTTCTATTTAAACTCAAACTGTAGTTTCACACTTAACGTTTTAGGGTATATTCATATACAGAATTTTATCGTTACTTGGTTAGGTTATCTTATTTATTTTTTAGTGAAAAAATACGACACTTCTATATTATAGCCACATAAAACTTTGACAAGACAGAGAGAGATTTATAACTAGGATTGAACATTAAATAGACAAGATGGGATACGGATAGGACAAGATTGGGAGGTTTGAGATTGAATTTTCCGTTTTTTTAAGACCATTTGTTTACGCAGTTGTAAAGCGAAATGATTGTCCCTGAAAGCCATACGAACGTATTGCAATCTATTTTATTGTGCTTTAGAACGTGTGTTCTTCCTGCTATTTCCTTTTTTTATTTTATTTTTGCTACTCGCTTGATATGTTCTGTCGTAAATTTCGTCGCTTGAATGGCATTCCGTAAATCGAAAATGAGAACTTTATTTCTGATGCATTACCAAATCCACACCGCTCACGTCCGACCCAGTAATAAGTGAAGTTTTTTTTTTAGTTTATATTTATGCTTTTCTAACTTGCTGATCTAACAATATGTTATTTGAAAAAATTTCTACAGAACAACCGGAGTTATGCCCTTGACGAGGCCCGTTTCTGCATCAGCTTCGTCAGCTGGAATAAACGGGGTCGGAACCAGCGGTTCTGCGACGGGCGGATGTAGTGGAGCTGTTGGTGCGGTAGGCGGAGCCATAGCCATAACAGCGGGTGCAGCTGGAATTGCATCGTCTTCAACAGGAGGTGGTGCTTCTGGAGCATCAGCACAAACTTGTGACAGAAACCCAGCTAGCAACCCGCAAAACAAAAGCTTAGCATCTCTTAAAAATGATCACCCATCGGTAAGAAGTTGTTCCACTAAATAGCATTTGGTTAATCTAACCCAGCCTTAAAAGTTTAAATTAAACCTTTTAGACATATGACAATTAACAAGTTGATGTCCTAATGTCCTACGTTTTTATTAACCTAAGCATGAAGGTTAATTTTTGGCCTAGGACTTTGAAGAAACTTGTTACATTTAACCAGAAGCCAAATCTGGAAGCGTATTAAAGTTCACAGCCTATACTGTATTGGAATTTGCCAAGTTCCGCCATTTTCCGTTGGTAGGAAGTTGTGAACCGCGAATCGCTTTATCTGGGAAAAGAAAACCATAAACTTTGCAAAAAGCATCCAGGACTTATAACGTTTGGCATCCAAATTGACAGTCCCACTTGGATTACCGTAAGATTGCACTTGCAAAAATAGCCTTTTTGTATGAAAAGAAGTTTTTAAACATAGTTTTTGTATAGCCTTTTTGTATGAAAGGGATGAAAATGTGATACCTACGAATTCTTCAAAATCCTCGACATATGCAATTATTTCCAAATAGTTGAGATATTTATAGGTACAGTATTTTGGCGTGCTGCTTTAGTGTTCCACGGAGAGAAATATAGGCCTAGGAGTTCGAATAAGATCGTTTTAGGAACTGTCATATTTTTAAAGAAATATGTCCTCCGGGGTTTCTGTATCTTTCTTAGAGCTACACGTCTCTTCCTGCTGACGTGCGTTAGGAATTGATCATTAAGAGAGAAGAAATGGATTAGATTTAGGCCGGATTCCGTCTTAGGTATGTAGCAGGACGAGACACTAACGAGAAGCTGTGTGGTTCCACCACTATTCTTTCGAATTAGCATGCACGTGATCAAGTGTCCTTGAAACACTGTGACCTTTTCCAGTTATGTAGAGCTGTAAAAAGAAACTAGAGTTTCATTCGATGAGAAGAAGAAGCTAGAGTTTCAGTCGATACTTCTGACAAGATAGATGTACGGAGAAGGCGCGCAAAAGATCTATTGGAGACGTAATTTTGTAGACTTCTTTTTATATGCATTTTCTTTTTTTCTAGATGGCGTTTTGGCAGACTCGGTCGATTTCCTTGGTGGATATGTACATCGACAATTCGGAGCCAACGGAGAACGTAGGCCAGATCCAATTTAGTTTGGAGTACGACTTCGATAACACGACACTCATCCTTAAAATTATGCAAGTAAGATCAACTTTTTTCTTACTCTGTACCTTTACTTGGAAGAGTCTCAATTTTTTCCCTTCTCGGAGCAAGGGACTGCTTTGGCATGTTTATGCTGAGATTTCTCAATTAGTTTTAGTCGAAACCTGTAGCGACTTCAGAGTACCTCAACTTCAGTGCAGTAACTTTACTTACAAACTTGGTAGTTGACGAGACGACAGTGAAACTGTCTTTTACTTGGTAGCAAGGAAAGCATGTCATAAGATATTAAAATAACCTATATTTTATGAAAAATCTTTGCGGAATATCATTACATTCTCAAGGTAATTCGTACTGGGAGATGAAAGGTCAATTGGAAGAGAGGTATCATTGGGAGATATTGTAAAATAAATTACCAAAACCTTTTGTATAAGTTTCGCTCATCAAATTTTGGCTTAGGGAGGTTAAAAAACGGAAGCTCTGTTTGTTGATGCTAGTTTCACTTGTTGGCTCTTTTTCACTCGTTGACAGAACTTAAAAGCTGGCGAGGTTTTATTCAAAGTAGTTAAATAGTTTCTGATATGTTTTTAATAAAAATGCCTAATGTTGTGCCAATAAGTAGTTCAAACTTATGAGATCTGAAGTAAACATTTATATTTTATTTATTGTATTTTATTTAAATCCAAATATTTAATATTTCAGTCTCAATATGGTCTCAATCTTAGCATTTTGTTTTGTAGTGAGGTGAGGGTATTATCAAGGCTCTTGAAAGCGCAACAACCTTCTTTCACGCTTTCTTAAACATAAAAAAAATGTTTTAAATAAATTCCCCCCCCCCCCCTCCATTAAAAAAAGGTGCTGTACAAATAACTATGGAACTGCCGTTATTGCACACCGCAACGCGCCTGATGTGAGCAATCAATATAAAGCTGCCCGTGCCCGTTAAAAGAAAAAAAAGCCTTCTTCAGTCTAGATCAATAGGCTGTTTCTGGAGGGGGTTGGTGGGATGGTCGTAAAAAACAAACTAACAAATAGAGCAGGAAGAAGCATACATGTTGAAGCTGTGATACGGAGACAGTTACGTATATAATTGCAAAAAGAAAAGTTCATTTGGTCGTTTTTTCTTTCTTTGACACGAGTTACAGCTCAGAACCAATAACATCAGATTCCCATGAGTATACGCCTACGCTTGCCTAGGGGTTGTTTACAGGGATGAGCTTTTTAAACTTTTTCCCTAAAGTTGCTCTAAAAGTTTTTTATGCTGATTATACACAATTTTTTTTCATAAAAAATCCATCGTAGGCGAACGCCTGTTGATGGTTCTTTATTTTACCATCACAGTGAATGTATACGATTTAGTGATATTCAAAGGAGTGGCGAACGTGTAATAACCAAGCTCTGCCATCAAGTAAAAAAAATCCCTTAGTCTTCTTTAGAAGTAAACCTGTTTTTAACTTTCCAGTGACGCCTGTATCGTGTTTAAAAGCTAAGCCTATGCTGGCGTACGAAGCCAAAAACGAAAATATAAAAAATTGGAAAGCATCAGATATTTTTTTTCTCTGCTCTTATCTTGTTTCCAGGTGTTGCTTCTCTACTTTCCCCTGTCTTTTGATTAAAAATTAATCAGATAAACTAGATCGGAAGGTTTCCCACCTACGGAGTAATTTTTTCGTTTTTTGTTTTCTGCATTTATTTGTGTGCTTCGCCCACCAGTCTATGTATCTTACAGGTAGTAAAGGCTTAAATTCGCATGTTGCTTATTGGCATACCACCAACAGACAATTTCTGATTTGGCCGGTATCCTAAATGTATTGCTTAAATTTTTGGTTAAAAAACAATGCTTTTTTACCTCAAAAGGAATGGTTGAAATCGGTAGTCCAAGTTTCGCCAATACCTACCGTTGGGATTTATTTGATTACTTTTTTACTTTTCTCGTTGTGCATAGCACTGCTGCAAAGATAAATTGCGCAGAAGAGTTAGGAGCAATGGATGGTGACGAGAAGACTAAGCATCGATCCTAGAAAAGATTTTGGAAGAAAACGTTGCCACTTGAATATCTTCTTCCTTTCATGTTTTCGGTGGTGCCGTGCAATTGTGTTTTTGCGGGTTTTTTATTTCCTAAGATATTTTTTTTCTTTTCTTTTTTACTGGACAAAGAATATCAGCTAGTACCAGCTCTCTCTTACTTTTCCATTCGTCATCGTATTAACTGGCTTCTTCTCGTCACCCGTTCATGCTGGAACCCAACATGGTTTCCTTCTTAATACCAAGATCAGCGTCTTGGAAATACAAAAAGAAAGGAAAATAGTCCCATGACTTAAGACGTCGGGCTGGAACTAAGAAATCTGACAGAACATCTAATTTTTTTTATAGGAAGCAGTGTGCTTGCCTTATGTAAGCTAATTTTGTGCAAGTTTGGACACGTACGGAGTGGCACGGAGCTCTAAAGGGATTAAAATGTACGACGCCCAAGATTCCCGAGTTGTCGTTTGCTTCTTTGATCTTACCGTCTGTATGATAATTATTTTTAATTGACCTCCGTCTCCATACCCGCTTGAAAAATTAAAGCTACCCTGTTAAAGTGCAATCTTAGAGATCACCACCATCCACAAGAGCAAGCAGAATAACAAAGCAGACGCCAATTGTAATTTCGTGCTTTCGTGCGTGTTGGCCAGAAGGCGAATTTGAGGTGTTCGTATACAGGCAAAGCAAAAAAGTTAATAAAAGAAAAGACCATGCGTTAGTCAAAGTTATAAATGCCAAAGAGTTTTGGTTGAAATTTTAGGTTAAAGTAAAGCCATAATGTACGAAATATTTAAAATGTAGATCAAGTAAAACTTGCAAATTAAGTTTTGCTCCGAATGAGATAAAAATAAACGTAACAAGATACTATTTAAGTCTTGTGTCGAGTAAAGTTTTCGCTTTTTTCGCTTTCTCTTTTGTGTCTGCCCTGTTCAGTAGTGTCAAAGCTATAATTACCCCAGGTCATGCCTTGTTTTTGTTTTTTGACATTCATAAACACAAGCTCGGCACACGAGGTAAGTACGTTTGTCGAGCAACGAAGCGAATGGCATTTTTCGTGGCAAGGGAAAAGTCCATGCCGCCATAACGGAAAACGGACACCGGTAAACGAGGAAATACCATTTGAAATAGGGCGGATCAGCCGCCACACCTTATACATACTGGATCGATGAAGTCTCGTTTCATCACTCCCTACCCAGTCATGATAAGCTAGATGAAAGATCCCTAATTTAGTGTTGGGGGAGAAGATACTGCAGAGACATAATGTTGGTCCGATCCTACGTTTTATTTCGTACAAATTCCAATAAGAACCTTTCCTCTAATCTGATCTTCAGCAAGATGATTTAGTCATTTATATAAGCATTAATAAAGCTCTGGATGGTAGTGTGACTGATTTAATACTTTCCTTTTTCTAAATCACAGGCCAAAGAAATACCCGCCAAAGATATGTCAGGGACGTCCGATCCTTATGTGCGTGTCACCTTGTTGCCTGATAAAAAGCATCGTCTGGAGACCAAGATTAAACGGAGAACGCTGCATCCACGTTGGAACGAGACCTTTTACTTCGAAGGTATTGTATACTTATCTCTTAAGTACTATATCGGTTAAGATTTGGCCTAACTTGTACTGTACTGGGATTGGTACTCCTTAACTTGATAGCTCGGCTGTTAAGTTTTGTTGGGACAAAGATATTGTCAGAAAGAAGATTGCTATAGAAGATGGAAAGCCACTTGGCACGTCAAAGAATATCGGGAACAATGCCTGACACACGCTCTGATTAATTAATTTGCGAGACATCCCTAGTCTGGTATAGTACTTCATTGATTAGTAACCCAATGGGTGGGCTAGTAATACGCTTTTCATTTCAGGCTCTTCGTGTCTTGCTAGTAGCACTTAAAGCTTAGACACAATCTGGACTAATATACCCTCGGCATTTGAAGTAATTAGCTCAAGTGCGGCTGATTGAGAGCTCACAGCGTAGTACGTTCTTATTAGGGGTTCGTAAATTAACCAATAGTCCGAACAATCACGCGTCAGTCCTTCAAAGTCGTCTTATCTTTTGAGTCTCCTCTGCACTGGAAACGAGTTTTCATGTCCTTTGCAAAATGTCCTTAACTACACTTTTTCTCGGATATCTTCAACTTTCGGTTAAAGTTTCGAACTTTTTTTTCTAAACGTACAATAAATAAGCTCTCGTGTTTTAAAAAACAAAGAATTAAGGTAGACAAACCAAAATCACTATCACTTAATTAACCCATCATTAGAGTTGTTCGGTTTTTACAACTTTTTACAACTACCTTTGATAAGAAAAAGGAAGTTTTCGGAGTAATGTGGCCTAACTATACTAAAAAGAATAGGAAAGTGCCGTTACCACGTGTATAGGCGTTCGTGTGTGGGCGACGACCTAACGGAGATTGATTCGAAAGACCTTTTCATGGCTTCTTTAGACTTTTGGTTTTCTAAACGAGTACTTTGCATGCAATTATTGTTTAATTTATGGCCTACGTGTACGCTTTGGCAGGTACCCAGCGTTATTAGAAAACTGCCGATCTTTTAGGGGCTCCGTCTTCTCAATTTGCTGTCATACACTGTCAGATTAATATTTATTTCCCGTTTATTACGTTTTCCAGTACGATTTCTAATCAAATTTGTTCGCACTAAGAATATTAGATCGGTTATGTTACTTCCACAAAACGAACCTGAATTGATTGTTGTCGTTTGCAGGGTTTCCTATCCAGAAGCTACAAAGTCGGGTTCTGCACCTCCACGTCTTTGACTACGATCGGTTTTCCAGGGACGACTCAATTGGAGAGGTGTTCTTACCTCTTTGTCAGGTATGGTAGCAAGTATTGAATTATGCTTACCACAGGAAGCCCTAAGCACATTAACTGAGTTATACGTTAGCCCCCCTTTTCAACATTACCTCCTCGCGTAAATAGAACGTAAACAACTTTCTTAACCCTGAAATTCCGAGTTATTAAATAGTGCTGCTTCCTAGTTGTATGTTCCGAAACCATGGAACATTTGCAGCGTTGATGGAGAGTCTGTCAGAACTCGATAAAAAGGAAAGATCGTCACTCTTCAATTTTTTTTCTTTGAACGTGCGAAAATAAAATCAGCGCTCAAGCTGTTCCAGACTGAGATTAATCAGTTCTAGAGTTTTTCATTCTACGCTACCCCACCCCTCGCTTTCTTTATTGACAGACTCTAACGCCGCCGTCACTTTTTTTTCTTTTTTGCAAGCCCATTATTTCTTGAATTCATAGCGTTGTGTGGGGTAATATATTTTTTCCTTACCTACTTCTTGTCCCCAAGGTGGATTTCTCCGATAAACCTGTATTCTGGAAAGCCTTAAAGCCTCCGTTGAAGGACAAGTGTGGGGAAGTTCTCATCTCGCTCTCCTATCACCCTACCAACTCCATTTTAACTTTGACCGCGCTGAAAGCAAGAAACTTGAAAGCTAAAGACATAAACGGGAAATCAGGTATCCACGTGAACTATTCTTACAATCAAAAATGCATACTTTGTAAGCAAATAACGCATTGCGTCTAAGTCGGTTCTGACTTAGACGAAAAACTTAGACCAATATTTTGAAGTGATAAAATTCAAATTATTTCCCTTAATGGTATCAAGTATTAAGGTCGTATCTTCTTCAAGCCTTAAGAGAAGTCAATTTAAGCTGAATTTAGAGACAAAAGCCAAGTTCGGCCACTAACGCACATTTAATGCTTTCTCTTACAGATCCGTATGTGAAGGTATGGTTGCAGTTTGGGGACAAACGTGTGGAGAAGCGAAAGACACCTGTATATAAATGCACTTTGGAACCCGTTTTCAACGAAACATTTACCTTTGACGTGCCGTGGGAGAAAATTCGCGAATGTTCATTAGATATTCGTGTTATGGATTTTGATAATATTGGGCGCAATGAATTGATTGGGCGGATTTTATTAGCGGGTAATTTGTATATTCACTTTTCTATGGATGATGTTTTAGATCTTTTGTATTCCTTTGTAGCTAAAAACAGTACGGGGGCCTCGGAAACAAAGCATTGGCAGGATATGATAGCGAAACCTCGACAAGCTGTGGTTCAATGGCATCGTCTAAAGCCGGAGTGAAGCTTGTCTGTGTTTAAGCCGGTTAGTGTATTGAAGCTTGTTTCTGCAAAATTATTGGACATCATCATTAGACCTGGCAATGGATAATGGGACGACCAATTTGTTAAAACCAAACTATGCCCCAAAGCTTATACACGACATTTTTCGTTGACTACAGCATCCGCACATTTCATGTTGGATTCCATGCTATATTCCCTTAGGAAATGTAGTGGCCAACTTCGTACCAAATTTTTCCCTGTTTTTTTTCCCCATTGTAATTTCCACAGTAGATAGGGTAAATTGCAGGGCTGGTTACCTGTAAAGATATAATATCCTACAAAGAGCAAAAACCTACGCGCGCAGTTTAGATTTTGATGTTACTTTGTCGACGACTTAATTTCACATATCACATATTCTGTTGCCAAGCTGTAACCTGCTTATCTGTATTGTTATTCCTTTGCCTTGCGGTTTCAGTTAAGATGTCTCTGTACCAACAGATAGCCCGTACCCGTGATTCTTAGAACAAGAATCGTGGCATATGATCGAAATTCGTGGCAAATGAAAGCGACCGTATTTTGTAAAGAAGCGGGTGTTTTTTGTGCTAGTCTGTATAATTAGTTAAAATTATACCTGAGAAAAAGAAATAGATTCTAGGCATACATTTATTGACGAATTTGTAGACTATTTGTATTTTGCCTTTGTTTATTATTTGATTTAGTTTAAAAAGTACATATTTTCGGGATGACACCTTGGGAAGAACCTACGCGTATTACGTACGTCATATAGTAGTGAAGTTGCCACGCAATTCGGTCGTTTAAGCCTGTTTAAAGTTCAACGTAAAAGACGAAGAATAGCAGCTGGGACGAACCTTTACAGTTCCAGGTGGGGGACATATTATAATTTCCACGTGTTAATTTCCAAATAACCTTCAATGACCTCAACAGCCTTTCCTGGCTACATGAAACCTTCAAATGATCTCTAAATAACCTTAAAGGACCTAAACAGCCTTTCCTGACTTCGGAAACCTTCAAATGACCTCTAAATAAACTTTAATGACCTCAGCAGCCTTTCCTGGCTCCAGATAACCTTCAAATAACCTCAAAACAACCTTACATGACCCTTCAATGACCCTCGGAATTTCCTATTTGTTATATGACAGCGTTACCCGCAAAATCTATTTTCCAAAAAAATACAATTTTTGTTGTATGGTTCGCAATTTTTTAAACAAAAGCGATTTTTTAAAATATTTTTGGTGATTTTTCAAAAAATCCGCTAAAAGGGGTGTGGCCTCCAGAAAAAGGACGAATCCTATTGGTGGATTGGACCAAAAAGGGGGCGTGGCTCCTTTTCGAGCTGGAAAAGCTTTTTCAGGGCTTTTCTCCATAAGGAATAATGTTGTATCAAGGGGGTCCCCTTGAAAAATCGTCAAAAATTGAGAGCCTCGCCCCTTCCCCTTTCCCTTTCCCCAGCTCGGTTTCCAATTCCTGATATTCGAGCTCATGATGCCGAAGCTCCACAATTTCGAATATAGGAATAGGAACCTCGCCGGGAAGGCATAACGTACAGAGAAAGGGAGCCATTTAATATTTCGTTTTTTTTTACGAAATAAATTGACTCGACCGGGTTTCGAACCTGCGACCTTCCGATCACAGGGACTGCGTCTTATCCAATCGGTCATACGCTCGTTTATAAAGGGAGTTGAAACTTCTCTAAATGCAACATATGAAGTAAGCTGGTCTACGTGTATGTTGAGTGTTCCATCTATTGTTCGATTTATGAAAATTTAAAGTCCTTCTAAAAGGTCTCTTCAAAAATCGTGAAAAATTGAGAGCCTCGCCCCTTCCCCTGTTCCCAACTCCCCTGCTCGGTTTCCTATCCCCAATATTCGAGCTCGTGATGCCGAAGCTTCACAGCATCGAATATTAGTATAGGAACCTTGCCGGGAAGGCACAAAGTACAGGGAAGGGGAGTCATTTAATATTTCGTTTTTTTGACGAAATAAATTGCCTCGACCGGGTTTCGAACCTACAACCTTCCGATCCCAAGGCCTGCGTCTTACCCGCTCGGTGTCACACGGCGTACATCGAATGTTGAAACTTCTATAAATACAATTATCAACTGAGCTGGTGAATAGTGTATAATAGGAAGTTACAGAGAAATGTTAAATGAATCTTAAATGAATCAATCTATTTAATGAGTTCTATCGTGTGTTACTCGAATGGGATAGAAGCATGGAAATTCGGCATTACTGTGATTGTTAATCTGTAATCAAGTTGACGAAACGACAGTCGACAACTCATGATTGAATAATTACAACAAAAGGGACACGTTAATCCAAGCAATACGTATATATTACTTCTCAATATAGAAAACTATACATATGGTGTACGGTTGAGGCTATAATTAACACCTACCCAGCTCACCTGACACTTGCAATTACAGCCGCGTGGCAGAATTAAACAATGAGCATCAAAAGAAAGGAAGACCAATTACATTCTTTGGTAAATTCCCGCTGATTGGTAATCCCTTTTGTCTACAAGACTTTAAAAAAAAATGCTTTCTTAAAAAGCAATGGTGGAATTTTATAAACAAACCCTGCATGGCCAACGCTGGACGGTTTGGCGTAAACGAACGATAGAGCGTTTTTCTTGCAAATAACACAACCCTTTTAATTATTCACTTGTGCACGTTCAGTCGGTGAAAATCAAGCGGAAAATTTCCTTCCACGGGAATGAAAGCCGGAACGACGATTTTGTCGGAAAAGACTGGAATGTGTGGAGTATATAGCAATGTCACAATTGCAACCGGTGTTCACTTTCCCAAACAGTTTTTGAAATCCATTCTCTTTACCCCTCACAAATGAACACCAATCAGGAATTATATGAAATCTGCAACTTGGCTGTTCGGCACTATGGCAAAAATTCTACGTAATTCTCGGGCACCAGTCCATTTTTACCTTCTAAAACACATTCCAGCCAACCGGGTTCTTTTGAAGGGCGTACTACAAATTTTGTTAAAAAAATATATACAAGTCTATGCATTTAAAAAAAAAAAAATTTTACCATGGGTTAAAATTTGATTCGGCTCAAACGACAACTCAGACTCGTTGTCAGCCATACAGGCATACAGGGTTCTCACTCGCCTGAAAATAAACACATCAGAGTTATAGCACCACACTAGATACTATTGTTACCTATAACAGTTATTTTTGCTAGATCCGGTTAAGGAATGCGTATCTGGGTCACTGTTCAAGGTACACAACGATCCAAAACCGCTAAATAAGACTGTGTGTAAGGATTACGAACTTGATAAATAAAACTCTATGCTCACTTGTTTTCGGTTAGACGTTGGCCCGGTGGCAAAGAATGCAATGGCTTTCGGCCTGAAAGAAAATGTAATGCATGGGTTGTTTTCGTCATATTAATTTTACCTGCTTGGGGTGAAGAAGCTGCAGAAGAACAATGTGGTACTGTTGGCATGGGCTCTCGATTTGAGGACCTTGACGACACTGATTCACTTGAACTATCTGTGCTTCCTGGTCTATCTAAGACTAAAAACACAAAATATACGGATAACTTAACCAAAGTATGTTCTTTTACCTGGGTTTGAAGAAATTTTTGGATGTTTGGCGGGGACTTTACAACTTGGCTTGTTACCGGACCATAGTTCAGCCATAGTAGGACTCCCAGCAAACGGTGTGGGACCAACAACACCGTATCCTTTGTTTGATCTGATTGTTGTACTACCCGTCTGTGAATTAGCTGTCCAACTGCTCATTGAAGCATGATCGCCGCCATAGACTGAAGCGCCATTATTGCCAGTATGAGAGTTCTGTGGGATCTGAGCCATTTGTCGAGGACCCTCGTAGTAGGTAACAACGGTCTGAAAAAATATATATTTGAAAACTGCGTGTACTACAATGCAAATGACTTTTACTTACATGTAACGTTGGCTGAATTGGTTGAGACACACTATTCCTTGAATTTGTGGCTGAAGTAATGACTGGAGGAGGTGGTGGGTAGTAAGCAGGTGGTCCTGTAACATGATTGGGGCTCTTCTCAGATGGCAAAAGGGAAGGTTCTGGTTGTGTTTTAAATATCTAAAAAGATACAAAAAGCGCGTATAAGTAATTGCGTACTCAACAACCCCCCCCCCCCCCCCAAGTAGCTGTCCAACAGTGTATACTTTCTCGTAGTTTTCAATGAGGATCTCCACGATTACGTTACAGAATTTGATATCCATGATGGCAGCCATGGTTTCTTCTTCTGGTCTTAGTAACGTGGGTCCGAAACATACGCCCAGATTAGACACTGTCATCAAATTCTTGTCTGCTTTATTAGCAACGCTAAAGTGTATAAAGAATCTTGAGCAAACTTTCCCGTATAAACAGCGAATTGAAAATAACCTGTTTAGGTGGAACATCAGCACATCTAGCATCTTGAAATGCACCTCGGGTAGCCGGTGCACTAACGTATGTACATCGTTTATACGCTGAGTTCGCTGCTCTTGCTCTACAACGTAAACAAGCATTGAGAAAACGTATTTTTCCCAGCGAAAATGTAAAAATTCGTGATTACTTGCAGCAGCTATAAATGCAGTGTGGTACCGGAATGACATCAGAGGCTCAGGTAAATTTCGAAAGTAGGTTTTGACTGCGCTAGTAATGGTCTTATTCTCCCACTCCAAACGGTCTTCGAGATTGATCTTTTCAGCCTTCCGCCGGTCCAATCCCATGGCAAGAAGCTTGTTGACTTTGGAAGCCACACCCACTAAACGATATAAACCTTGGTCTTCCAAACCCCGCCTCTCCAACTCGCCCATACACATCCTCACAAAACTGAACCCGGCTTCATCTAAGCAGGTTTCTTCTGGTTTCGAAATTTTTGGCTGGGCGTACGTCTACAAGCAAACACACAAGAAGCGTATTTGTATGTTTCGCTCCTTTAAGGAAACACGTCAAGTATCTATTTACCGGTTCTTTTCCATCCATAGCATCCATCCATAGCTTTCTATCTTCTTCGGAGATGGCCTGGAAAGTATAGACAACCCCAGGCTTGTCTTCGGCAGTAATGTCAAAGCAAAACCGCTTTTCAATTGAGTCCGACATCCTTCGTACGCAAGACTTGAGCTTTATAGTCTCAGATGTCGTCTACAAATAAGGAATGAAATATAAATGTTTATCGCATATCCACTGAATGATTACGAATTTCCCGGAAGTCTGGCTATAGGGCTTTAGCAAAAATGACTGGTTTTCCTTGGAGTACTGACAATAATGTTTCGTCCAAGTGGTCCCGAACGCTTCTACAAAAATACAATGTTCCCTCTTTAATCCCGTTTTTGTACATTAGTATTTTTCTAAACGTACTTTTCTCCATCAAGTAAAGGTATCCTTGCCTTGTGTACATCCTGTTCAAGCTCCCAGGATCACACGGTTTCTAGAGAGACAATGTTAGCAATATTCGTTATAGCTACATATTTAAAAAAATAAAGTTAGGCAACTGCAAACTACAAGCCAATAGATCTGCTTATAAAAGCTAAAGCAACTTAAAACCCTTTTGTCAAAACTAAAGAAAACTGAAACACAAGCCCCGTTACCCAAATTTTTCGTTTTCAAGATTTGCTTGTGGCAAGCTAAATAATCGAAACCTTAGAACTTGAACTCACCCCTGCCCTCTTTATCATTTGTGTGACTAAGGGAGGAACTTAAGAAGAAAATCCTTTGTTTGAAATAAAGAAACCCAAATAGCTCGCAACAATAAGCCCCAGCAGGATGCCATTACCGTTTTACGCACCTCCAGCATCTTCTTCATTAGAGTTTCAGCTTCATTATGCGTCGTATTAAAATTATCCCGAGTCTATATTATCGAATAATACTTTTTAACACAGAAACATATAAATCCCTCAAGAATGTTTACCTTCTGCAGTCGAACTTGTAAATCTGTCATATAAGGTTTAAAATCTTTGGCCACTTCGTGTCCTTGGTGGTAAAAAGTTAACCAGCCATACATAAAACCCAAGACCTTAGAAAACAACCACAGTAGTCAATAAACGCCTCAAGTTTAAATTTTCTAAACTTACCGTTTCAACAAACTCGAACTTTTTGCGCTCATGCACTTCTTGCAAACGAAACACATATTCCAAACTGGCTTGGCAGAAATGACGCTGTTCCATTTCAAGGATGGCATCTGCCTGAAAAACACAAGAACAACACCCAATACTATTAACGCTGACCAAAGAATTTCGTAAAAGTCTTACTAAAACACCCCCATTCTCTCCGACCTGAAAGCGTCACAAAATCCATAAGAAACAATTCAATTCTATGCCTAATTCTCAACTCGGTTTGACGTCAATTGAAGAAGCCTTGAACTGGACAAAAACTTAAACAAAGAAATGGCTTTTTGTTCATAGAAATTATCGAGCGAAGAGGATTGACGGGGGCGTACATGGTTGGGAATCGAACAAGCACGGCGTCGACGTCGGAACCGTGTTCAATGTAGCGAAGGACCTGCTTCAGAGAAAGAGGGAAGGCAAATTGAAGAGGAGGCACGAAAAGAAGAAAAAAAACATTGCACAAAACACAACAAGGCAAACAGGAACGTTTGCATGAAACACACTTGTTCGATAAAAGGTCCACTCAATTAAAAAAAGAAACTCTTAAACTGTGAACAGCTTAAGAAAAGATGTCACTGGTTGTTAACTTATTTGTTTCTTTCCCTTGCAATTCCTTGTCGAGTTCCTAAGACGCCGTCCATGCTAGTCCCACGCATTACGATAGCGATCGACGCACACTCAGAAAACTTGCCCGCCTTTATAGACTATCGCTTTGCGCAACAATAAAGCTTCATCCCCAAAACAATACTTAGGATACTGAGCCATCTGTAAACTGACCCTGACCTTTTCAAATTTCCAAAATATGCCTTTTTCAAATTTTTTTTACCTTAAAAGTGATGCCATCATGGCCACTTTGGACTTTGCTGCGTAATATTCTCTCCCAAGTGACGAAGAACGGTATATACCAAAGTTATTCAACACACTAAACTCAAAATGGGTATGCCATAGTTCACGTGCATTCCAGAAAACTTATTACCAAACAAGCAATACACGCATCCTCATTCCCCCGAAATAACTGTCTTGCAAATATGTGACCCTTCCGCTTGACTAAGTTGGCGTATCACTCGAAGAAAGCTTTCGTGCCATTTCTCACCATTTTCACTTGACTAGGGCGTGTTGTTGTTCAATACTATCCTTGCAACACCGCACATCACCCCCAGAAAATAAGGTGTTGGCTGTTCTTTAGCATCCGTGAAGCTGTCAGCGTGCAACTACGACACCACCCTCACCACGATATGCCTCGCATATGCACTATACAAAGCTCCCAAACTTCACTTTTTGATGTCCTTAACATGCAGAATCTTCGCTATATTTCACGCGTAGGACGACAATATTACGCAACAAGCGGAGCCAAATCTGTTCTCTATAGAATAGCAGCTGAATATAAAAAGTCCCAAATGGTCACAAGACACACAACCCTCCTTAGTCTTCTCTCGCCCTGTTGTTTCCTCGACTAGAATCGTCTCTTTACAACATTTCTACTTTTGGCTTCCACCTTGCTTCTCCTCCCGCTCCAATCGATTCCGGGGCCTCATTCAAGACGTTCATCACGCCGACGCCGTAGGGGTAAACTTTACCCCAATCATCCGAGAGGAGGAGCTAGTAAACGTCACTGCATCAACTTACGCGCAAACAGAAATGGTCAGCTCCACGTAGGCGAGTTCTTTCAAGCTCGGAATTGGCAAGACACACAGCAGAAAAAAATCGCTTCCCCGAAATTTATTCACAACCTGCTGCTTGATGGAGTCCACCCACAAATATACCCGAGCTGAATCCCGCCTCTTTTGTTTGTTCAGCACTGCTTTTAGTTTCGAACCGTGCTCTTTTGTAGCATGGGGTGCTCAGCAATGTCATTTGTGTCCCACGCGTAGGAGTGCAGGTTTTCATGCATTACAAACAGTAATGAGTTCTATGCACACCTTCCGCGCCAGGTAATCTCTACTCTTATAGCCCAAAGGAAATACAGTAGGTGGGAAAGTTGATAAAAAAATTGTCTCGCTGCTATCATGCACGTTTTCAAGAAGCTTCTGGCTAGCTCAGATTACAGCGTAACTATCAATAAAAACCAATGCACCTACACGAACCTTGAATCAATCGACTCATTACGGCGCTGTCAGTTCGTGGGCCACTTATACACTATACAGGAAGCGGCACTAAAACTTTTTTTGTGAATCCAGATTTAATTATCTGTTGAATTTTCCGTTTCCCATTTAATGAAGCCCATAAATGGGCTCCTCGACTTTTGCGTAATTCGCTATTTTCAAAACGCCCCTTGATTTGAAACAAAAACAGTATCGAAATATCGCTATTCTCAAACAAATAAAAGTAAAAACAGGAAGTCGTGCGTAGTTAAAGTGCTAACAGCGCATTGTGCTAACCCAAGCTTGAACGTCACCAATTAAAACCGACGTCAACACCGACGTCACCTGGCTGCGCTGCCTCACTGGGTTTATGATGAGCGCAGCAAATTTGAATCTCTGCCAAAGAGTCTTTACACTCGAAGAAACAAACAATGGTAGCAGGACTAGAAATAAGCAGAATTAATAAACACTGACCTCTTGCAGGACGGTGTCTTGTTTCTTTGTAGATAAATTCAAATGACGTTCTTGACTCTGGACAAACTTGGCAGTTTGTTTCTCAAATTTCTTCTTCTCTTCCTACATAATAAATTATCAGTGATAGACGAGGGTTTGCACTTCCTCCACGAAAGGAAGGTTAAAGAAAAATGGTAAATATACGCACTTTGGCACCTCCGATGTGTTCCTTGCGGAATCTTTCCAAGGGTTCGATGAATTGAATTTTGGTCCGCTCCAACTACAAGAAAGAACGTGTTACAAAGTTACTCAATTGTAACTCAAGTTGCAACTGAAAAAATTACCATTCTGTCCCGTTCATCCTCGATAGAATTGATCAGGCGACTAAATTCCTTGAGGGACGCGGCAATAACAATTTCGTCGTCCGTTTGACTGTTGCCGATACATTCGAACTGGAACGTGGCCAGTGTGTGGGCCAAACTTCGTTGTGCCCGTGATAAAGCTGTCAAGAAAAAGTAGAACCATGAAACAATTAGACAGTTTTTTTTTAAATCCTAGGTATGCGAGCTCGTGCAGGATATTATATATCAAGTTATCCGAATTCCTGAACTAAAAACCTTAAGTCGCACCTCAGACTCCAGACATGAATATTAATAAAAAATAATAAACAAACTGTCTCTCGTTTACTCAATACGGAAATTTCATAGGAACCGAAATTATATAAACCGGGGCTTCATGTACTTAGGCTTCATTTTTGCTAAGCAAAAAGCATCAGGCTCACTCCAAGATATAACACGCTAGTTCTGAGGTTTGCATTTTGGCCAATTAACTTTGATGAGTGTATAGGTTTTATAGTAGATCATGGAAGAACAATTTGTGAGCACACTCCATACAAAAGGAAGTTTAGCTTGAACGAATGATAAGTTGTGACCACTTCCGTTTGTTAACACACATGACACTTGCTTCAAAGTAAGGAACCCTTAATTATCGAGCCACAACCAAGTGTCTAGGCTCGGGTTTCTAGCTGATAAGCATCAAAATTAGGTAAGACGGTTTGTCGGGTTATTCTATATCCTGTTTCGTTCTCAAGGGTTAAAAAATCCTATCCCATACCCCACTTAAGGCATAGGTTGAGCTCGGTCGCACGACTCAGTGACCTCAGTGTAATTTAGAGTAAAATACAATTTTGGCGTGTGACTTATGTAGGAAACGTTATTACTAAAGGCAAGATACGTATACAAGCTTTACTCGAGCGGGGCAAAGGCCAAAGGAAACCGCCTTAGGCGGCAGTAAGCACGGATTATCCGCCAGTAGAAGCTCTATACAGTACTGATAATTTTTTTAATATTCTGCTTGTTAATTATAAACCCGCCCATTAGTCGTATTTAAGAACTCAAAAACAGGAAATTCAATAGCCAAATCGTGACATAAAATCTTCTAAATGAGGTTATCAGTCGACAGAAAGACATAAGCAATAAAACATACACACCTTTAGCTCCATTAACCAGATCTTTGACTTCTTTTATCAATTGCTTGATGGCTTGACTGGTTCTTTCCAACTCTTTCTCATGAGCATGGAGATTTTCACGGAAGTCTGGGCTGTCTGTCAAGCAATCCGTAAATTCCAAGGGAAAAAGCATTTTCGTAAATCCATCGACGTGGATATGGGGAAGTATGGCACTACTCATGATAACTTATTTGCATAGTCTTCCCCGAAGAAAAATTAGAAAAAAACTTTCCACCAACTGCACAAAGGTTACTTTTAAAGCAACGTATAGGAACAGCAGCTTGAGGTTAGTTTGTTTAAGGAATGTTTGCAGAGTATTGTAAGTCGTTAGCACTTGTTAGTGTTACATGACCCAAATAAAATACGAGTGACACCTTCACTGATGCGACAACCTGTTTCGTTGTTTGTTGTGTTGTCAGTGAAACCTCCGTTGTACACCGGGATTAAAATAAGCTTAACACAAGTTGAAGCGACAGACAATAATAAGCATCTACCAAAAACCCGAACTTGTGGAACTGAATAACTAAGTACACTTGCTCTAATTAACCTGCCACGCCTAAAACTTATGTCGACTAATATCAAACCCCTCTTCATCCAAAGCCACTCAGTCGACAACAGATTCGCTGACCCCCAAAAAGAGTTTCTAAAGCGTGATCTAGGAACAAATCTTTGGAATAGTGTACAATATAGCACCATAGAACGGAAACAGATAGACTTCAGCTGTGACGCCAATAGGTGGCAACAACTTCGCGTCTTTTGTGAATTTCCTTCAATGTCCAGGAAACACTCTACAACTTTACCAGTCGATTTGTGGGAAAAATTGTCCGACTTTATATGCAGAAGAACAAAGAATCTTAGTAACTGGTAATCACTCATAATTTACTTAGATATTCAGCGGTGGAGATTCGAATGCAACTTGTATGCTTTGTGCCAAAGTCTAGATGCGGACGTTAGAAGGCGTCGAAAACGGCGTTACAGGAGTTTGTACGGCAAAGCCCTTATGTTGTTGTTTTTTTATCATTGTTGACCTTAGATTGCCGAACTGTGAGCTAGCAGTCCTTGTACAAATTAGACAGCTGGCCTGTGCTCTGAAGAAGCAGCAGTCTTGTCTGTCTTTAATTAAGTAAAATGACAAACACCCAGGAGACCGAAATTACACTGAGCAGCATTGTATTTAAAGCTGGAGTATCCGCAGCAGCACATCCTATTGAATATGCGAAAGTTTTAATTCAGGTACAGTTGAGTTGAATCTTGTGGGCTACTTTTACGTAACTATGTAGCTGTACTTATTTTATTCAAATTAATGCTCAGATCGGATACGAACCTATTCTACCGAAGCGAACTTACACCGTTTTTGGGAGGCCAGCCTGGGCTTTACCTAACGTGTTCACGTATAGTAAGATTTAAAAAATAAATCAATATGGTGCCGTCATGTATACTGCGTTCTTTTCTTTCTGATTAGTCGGATACATCAGGAGACGAGACGGATTGCTTGGCTGTTATAGGGGTCTAACCCCCAAAATTTGCGCTAGTGTGATTGGCAGTATTGCACATCAAAAGGCTTCAGAATATTTTAAGGATCTCGATAAGTCAACTAAAACTTCCACCGAGGATGACGAAGACGCAGATCCCAAACTCGTTTTCGTATTAGAACTAATTTGCAACGTGAGGAGCCGTTTAGCAGCAATCGTAGCAAGCCAACCTTTCCAAGTAATCGCTTTGCGCAGTATGGCACAATTTATCGGAAGAGAAGAAAAATACAAGTACGTCGTTTTGCTTTCATTAATAGTTAAAGAACTAAACATTCCACGTTAGCGGCATAATTTCTTCAATCCAAGAAATATACCGTGAATCTGGAATCCTGGGTTTTTTCAGTGGTATAATTCCAAGAGCTTGTGCAGAGATTGGTTCTTTAGCTCTAGCTAGTTCGTTGTCGTTCGTCATCAATACCTACGTAGTTGAAGACGAGACTGTCAAGAGCTTCACCACTGCAACACTCGGAGTATGTTCTCTATAAAATTCAATTAATTTCTACAAAGGCTTTGCATATATATTTGTTGTCATTTACTCTTCTAGTTCTTATCAAGCACGGTGACATATCCTTTCCATGTGGTGGCCACTTGTATGGCGGTCAGTGGAGCAGGGTATGACAACTATAATTTAATCTATAGCCTTTCGCATTCGTAAATGCCTATCGTTTAGGTTAAAAGCGGGAACTCCTCCTCATATGCCCATTTACGTATCCTGGACTGACTGTTGGTCTCACTTGTCACAAACCAAGCAGTTAAAGCGCGGTTCAAGCCTGTTGTGGCGTTATTACACTCCGCCCCTTGGTTTCGTGGGCGACAAAGTCGGCACTGTATCTTTTTAACTTAAGTTGTGACTGAGTTGCCAAAGAAAATTTGAGCTTCATTGTCGACAGTGTCACGTTATTCTAGAATTGACAGCAGACACCTTTTAAAGTATCGAAAAAGCCGGGTTAGAAATCAGTGCAACGGCTGTGTGTATGAAATGATAATACAACTTCAATCTTCAGGGGGCACAACTATATCCCAAACTTACAACAGCTAAATGACTAGCAACTACTTAACTCAACAAGTGTAAGCCCCTTATTCTTGAGTACAACAGCCATATCTGGCTTATAAAGGAGACTATACAATTCCCTCCTTTGAACTACACTTCGTGCATATTTTGTACTTACAACTCACATAAGTGAAACTATTTTGACTTTGTCGATAACGATAGATCACCCTTATGCCGTTTGCTAGGTTCGCGATAACAGGAATCCGTGTTAGCAGCACTCTTGCTGTGCAACAACTCTTGATCTTTAATGTAACTCGCCTTCGAATCTACAACGCTGAGTGCAATTCCTAACTGAGCTGCATAGTAGGTTGTCATAATTAAAACCTATCAGTAGAGCATGTGGATAAGAAATACGTTCAAATATATGAGTAAAACTTATCCGGAAACTTTTACCTGAGAATAAGGAATGGAAGAATAGAAGAAATGAAACCCAATAAAGGCATCGGAAATTGCAAAAAGAAACCCACCAGCGCACGAACACAGCTTCGTCCACGTCCACAACTCCTACAGAAAAATTATCACGCGTTATTAAAAAAAATACAAGATTACATAACGATCAAAATTATCGAAATATTTAAACCAAGAATAAAAAAAAAGCCTCCCCGACGGGGAATCGAACCCCGGTCTCCCGCGTGACAGGCGGGGATACTCACCACTATACTATCGAGGACATGTCTGACTGCTTAGAACCGAGTGTTTTGTAAGAGAAACAAACAGATGTCTGAACTCGGGGGGGGGCGTAACAGGCGGGAGCAAAGACCATAGGACGCGTGCACTTAACTATAGCAACATACAAATAAGGACGAAGACTGTACCTCAAAGAATTGTACGCGAGCAACAGCCCTCCACACCATGGTCATGAGGATGAACGTGTACACCGGCAAACCGACGAGCAAAACGGGGTCAAGATTGGCAGACAGGATCTTGACTCCTTAAATAATAATATATTGAGAATAATATAATGTAACAATTTTATTTTATTATTGTAATTAAAAATTAGTTATTTTTGTCTCGTTGTTCTTACCGATAGCTGCAATTAAATATATTACAAGTCCAAGTCGTAAATTAAGTGGTTGCAAGCCGAAGGCAGCGATGTAAAAAATATGACCAACTGCAAATGACGCCATGCCGTGTACAAAGAGCTCAGGCCATATTAAGCAAGCATCGCCTATGCAGCAGAAAAGTAAGCCGGTTGTGATGCGTCGGGAAAAAGCATACCTATCAAAATATATTATTAAGAGAAAACTTATTAGGAAGAGAATTTTTCTCGTCTGGCTTTTATCTGCAAATTTTTACAACAATGGTAGGTTTATTCATAAGGCAATCATTTATTTTGCCGCTATCATTTCTGAAAACATCTAGCGCGATCCGTTAAACGCGAGTTATTAGGATCAATATTCTGCTCGGGTTCTATAATTAAACGCGGGTTCTCGTGAGCGCAAAATTGGAACATGCTTTTTATGTGTTCGCTAAATATGTTTCCTCTACTTCGCATAATCAAAACAAGAACAAAAAACATCCAGCTTTTAATCGGAGTATAATCATAGTGCGCTATAAAATAAGCAAGTATTCTTACTCGTCACCCAGGCTCATCCCATGTAATAATACGAAAAAGACGAGGCTAATGATGGGTAGACATTTGATGATCATAGCAAACCAAGAAGGCCGATCGGTAGGTATAAAAAGCACGAAGTAGATGGCTAGTGTCTTGAAAAAGGGTACCAGCTTTGGCCCGACACTTTTCAACTGCAAAAGTAAAATAAGTATTAATAAATTAAAGCATTATTGACAAGAAGAGGCAAGCTTTTGCCAGGCACTTGCGTCATGCGTGTCTTAGCATAAAGTGCGCGGAACGCTACTAAAAGAAATTAATGCCTATGAGAATACAGCTGCTAATTTTCAATAATGTACTGTTTGTACATCCTCACGTCTTCGTCGTGACTATATAAGAACCTTCAAAATAAACTTCGCCAAAATACCCCGCTCAATTTGAAAACCCCAACCTAGCAAAACAAAACACTTTTATTTTCCGTTTCCGAGATCCGTTTCCACATGACCAAGTAGAAAAACTAGTGTTGATTTTTTTTATATGCAATCAATGCTCGCGACCAGACTAATAAACTAGTAAATCTTATTTATCCCGAAGTCTTATTTACCAAAGTCAGTAGGTCAATGTTTTCGAGGAACAATACAGAATTATTTTTTTAATGCAGTATTGTATCTCGTTATCTTGGTTAGAAAGCTTGTACGGACATCACCGATATTCTGTTATAAAAAAATACGGTAGCTTAGTAATCAATACTTTCTGTGGGATACGGACAAACTGTTATTTTTTTTTTGCTCAAAAATTCAAAGGAGAAAAAAACCCACTTTTATAAAACAGGTTTTATGCTGAGTGCATTTCAGGCTCTCTGAAAGTTATCTGATCACATATGCAAGTTATAGATAAGGGCTTTTTAGACAACAATTCGAGGATGCCGCCATAATTTACGATATGCCACACAAAATTACATTATCAAAAGAAAGGTGACGTAGCCAAGAGCGTTTCATCTAAGCATCCTGTCGACTCAGAAAAACTAAATGGTGTAATTATGTTAATAACAAAATCGTAAAGAAAATAATTTGCAGCAAAAATGCGACTACAATGATCCATTTCCTCTTGCAAAAAAAGTTCACCCGACGCAACAGACAAGAAATAAAATAGCTCTACGGATCAAGGCTACCCACAGCTCAAACCAGTTATACATTGGAGCTATAACGACGCAGATTTCTTGGTACAAAAGACTCCGGAAACAATAAGGAGAGGGTTAGGGCGCTAACGGGGGAAAAAATCACGGCTAACACATGAGATAATATAATATTTGCCTACAACTTGTCTAGGTGATGTCATCTTATAACGCTGAATTATTAGGTTGCTGGTTTTGATGTTCACTAAGCACGTCTGATTTATACACTTCTTCCTGGTAACATTACACGCACACGATTGAAAACGAAAGTGTAGCAAAGCAAAACTTTGGCTGGGACGCAAAGTACAGTACGCCACTGGCGGTATTGAGCCACACCTCCACTGTTTTGCCTCAGCACGTGACGTCGCAAGTTTATTTGTGTAAAAAAACAACTAATTATTATTACCAGTTTTAAGAATAAGTTTACACGTTTACAAGTATGTCTTTATCCACACTGACTTCACGGTACAAAGAATGGGTTGTTAATCATCCTGGGCCTGCTGGAGAAGCTGAATCATTGTTCCGCGTCGTGTCTTACTTTCTTGCGGGTTAGAAATCAAATAGTTTTTATCTTCGCTTGATTTATGGTACTAAAAAACAGTTATGTGTACGTTTTAGGCCGATTTCAACCTTCGTCAGTCATTGCAGAACTTCTGTATGCGGCGTCTAACATCCTAGTTTTAATCAATGACCAGATTTTATACTTGTCCCTCAGCACTGAGATCCCAGTTAACCCGTTACCTTCAGTTTTTTCCGAGAAGGTTCGGCTCTTCGTTACTACTTTGGACTATGTCGTAGTATTTGCCGAGATCTCAGCAGCCAAAGCATGGGGACCTTCAGGCCGCTGGGTAGTAATTACTATAATTCAAACTCTCAAGTAAGGAATCAGGATTTAGACCTTTTAAGTTACAAACTGGCTTTGTTAGGGCTGCTTGGCGACTCCTGTTATTGTTCAATAAGCAAGCTGGGCTTACCTTAGGTAGACCAATCCCGCCTTTAGACAGAAAAAGGTTGAGGAATATCGCTGTGCAACAGACTCTTGCTCAAGCAGATACAGCGATCGATTCAAGGCAAAGTCCCACCTTTCGATTAAAGTCTGGCAGAATTATTCGTAAATTGGCAGCTTCTCCTTCAGTTACGGAACGAACATGGCGACCACCAACAGCTGGAACCAATGACTATAACTCAAATCCAGTTTTGCCTCATCAGTACACTAAGCTTACCGGCCTTGCGTTTTTAGCAGAAGTAACTCATTTCCAGAAATGATTCCGGCATTCGTTAAATTTTAAATTCATAGTTGATGCATATCTCCAACCCATTGTTGCACTTGTTGGCGTTAAACAAGTTTGGCACCAAGGCCTGGAAGCCATGGCTTTTATCTTTAGCTGTGGACGGTTTGAGGTAAGAATCTCATCTTTGCGAGTGTTGCTTTACTAAACTCTCCCTGGGTTAGTTTATGTTGCTTGAGGAACGTTGTTTTGAGCCCAGAAGAACGAGCTGAATTTGTTCGCCGGTGTTGCTCGTTGCTCCTATATTTGGTACGCTCTCCACTTTATGATCGCTCAACACGCTTCGCGATTGCAAGATTTCTTAGCAGCCTTTCTCGCAACATTCCGTTAGCCAGATTTGTTTGCATGCCTTTATTACGGTACATTCCCGAATGGCAGAAAGTCTACTTTTACACCTGGTCTTCCTAGCCATTTTACATCACTGCTATTAACGTGCATGTACTCATATGAAAACCGAAAGAAACAAACTTGGGAATAATTGGGGAAACGAACCCTTTAAATACATTGTTAAATTTATGTTTTGATTCAGGCACTTATTAGTTGCGTACAGAGCCATATAAAATCAACTTGCCACATTCTAACACACTTTCCTACTCCGAAAAGTGACCACACACGAATATAGCCGGTTTATCACAGCACACTAAATTCTCCCTTTCTCTCAGATAATCTTTGGCAGTTTTATTGTCCGTCAGTTACTTTCCATTCGAAACTAGCTTGCTTTCACAAGCCATGGAAAGTTAGACAAAAACGGTGACCACTTGTCACGAAAACCTGTCTTTCAAACTTTAGGTACGTTTGCCTTTTGGTCCAGTAGTTCCCAATCATCTAGCTTGCCGAGCGGCATCAGCTTGAAGGTTGACACACGAATGTTATCGGATTGTCGTCCGGTATTTCATCCCATGCTGTGCCTTGATCTATAAGCCTTCATGTTAAAACAGATAACGAGGTAATTACTAGCAAAGCGGAATAAGCAACGAGAAAACTGCGACTTACCTTTGATGGCAACATTGTGGTCTGTGTGCACGGGGTGGACTTTTCCATACGCGTCTAGCATTTGTTGCACTTTGACCGGACTTTTGTCTTCCAAAAAGTAGTATGCCATCAAGGCTTCTTGTCGCGCTGTCATCGCGAGAATTTCTTCCAAAGTATCGTCACTGCATATATAATCATCTTCGGTAGACCCCAATTCCCACTTGTTATTGGGGCTGTGCTCCGTGCTGCTGTAAAGACAGAAAGTGGAATAACACGAGTCCCTACTCTGAACAACTCTGAACGTAATTCTCGAGTTTAAATGAATCAAACGTACCGTTTTTCGAAGTCGAAAGAAAAGCCCATTTTCATCGTATTGTTGATAGCCGGCGAAGAGTGAGTTTTTGCGCCAACTAGAATCATGTATTAGTTTCTTTATGCCTAATCGAAAGTGTGTCTTACTTTTGTTCAACTCGGTTATAGCTAATTGGCAGGACAGCCTTGCATTAAATTGCTCCTTCTTCTTACTGGAATCCAGAAGAGTAGCACAGAGATAACTGATGGTTGCTTCGGCCACTTCCAGCAAACTTGCACCCACCACAGGAGCGTTTTCTATGAATCTGAAAAGTTACCATTAAATAATTTTCATAAACAATTTGGAATAAAAGTACTTGAGGAAAGTGGCGTAAGCAATGTCAACTGGAAAAACATACGGCAAACTCAGAATGGAGAGCAATCGAACACTCTTATGCTGAAAGACCCAATTCATCAGCCCACGGTTGGCAGACTCGATGGCATGTTGTAAGGTTAGGCTCACAGTTTCAGGTAAACTATCTAATACGACCAGCTGTTGAAAAGGATGCATTAATAAAAGGGACAGTCTGTTTGCCATGTTCTTTTCTTTGGTTTCAGCTTGTTTACCTCGCGCTGATTTTCGCATTCCGCACACGATGATTTAGTCATGACTGGTGCTGTCACAGCTCTTTGCAAAGTTCGAGTAGATGCACAGCTGGTAATTTTTCTAAGTTCCCGGCTCGATACACAACGTAGGCATCCCACCAAGTTGTTCAACTGCAAAAAATGCCGCGCGTCATCAAATCCTTGCTGGCAGATTTTAGATAAAGTCTGAAACAAGCGTACATTGTACTTGAATTCTACGGAGCAAAAATTTTGACTTTTCTTACCTCAGCTTTTGGTGGAAACATAATATGAGCCATGCGATACAAATTCTTTCGAGACAGTTCAATACTGGTATTTGCAAAAACAAACTACGCATACACAAGTAGTAAAATAACGTTTTCTGGATTTGTTTAATAATAAATACATGAAATATTTTGGCCGTGTCGCTATCCCTTGGGCAAATATCCGATTCTCCACAAAAAGGGGAAACGGTAACTGTGTTTTCATCCAAGACTACCAAGTTATCGCTAAACCCACCATCCATGTACCGTACACCGCGAAACTTGGGTGGCAGGACTCCGGAGAAGAACGGAATGAACGAACTGCATAATATGGCCTAGTAAACGAAAAATAATAAATTTTATTATTTGGAAGACAGAGCTTATATAATTACTTGTATCAATTCATCTTTGGTTCGAAAATGACTTAATATCACGTTTTCGCCATCATAAACTCTCGTCACAGATATGTGTATTTTTCCGTTGACTTTCAAATGTGCATCATCAGGAAGAGCCTTGAAAGGGGAAAAAAGTAATAATGTTGTTTAATATTTTTGCTATCGCATAAGCTTAGTTTTCAACTTTAGCTGCTTTCAGCTTACTCATGCACCCCGGGTGGCCATGATGTTATCTCGATATTACAACAATCAAAATGCTAAACGCAAAACATCGTTTGGCTTACCTTATCTAAACAGTCTTTCAGCAATGCGGTAATGTTCAACGACGGGCTAAAGGGGCCCAACATGCGGCCTCTGGCTAAAGCTGCAACTTGTAGAACTTTGGCCGTGATTTCCCCTGTAAACAATTCCAAATATAAAAAAAGAGATTGTTTTGATTATTCTTATCATTATAAGCGAAGATACAACCAAAATAAATGCAAAGAAAGGTTTGTCCGATTAGACGATAAAAAGTCAAGTTGACCTTTTCAGTTTTTCTCCCTATCCAAAATCCAACGTACGAAACCTGATTATTTTTTGTAAGGAATCACTTAGTCCGCATAATGATCAGTTTCTATTTGATAAACTGGGAAAATATAATAATAATAATACTGGCTAGAACGCTAGACTCCCAAGACGCCCGTGAGTACAAATGCACTCGTCATTCAGGGTTTTTGGGCTAGCTTCTGTCTATTCGCATGACCTACGCAGTGGCACGCAATGAGATAACAGTAAAAAATTCATATATAACAATTATCTGACGTTGTAGAAAGCTTTTGAACTATTTTTAACAATGCACTAAGCGACCTTGACCTAAAATTATCTTAGACGTTAAAAGTCTTCCATACTGTACACTACGCTGCATCTAAAAACTAATCAAGTATTCTGTAGGCCTCCGTCTAGACCTTATCCTATAGTTGTTATCTGCAAGGAAAACCCTAGACAGAGACCATCTACGCCAAACCTACGGTCAACGCAATTTAAGAATGCAAAGCATATTTCTTTACGAAATTCTCCGCATCTACAGTCCTTCTGAAGACGGTCGAATCACGCGACAGAACGGAGTAAAATCTAAATGCGTAGCTCTGACGTCACGATAACGTTAGGGGCGCGATCAAGGACAATCGGGCACGTTAACCGGTTTCGACGCAACACACATAAAAAAATTAGGACAACAGTCAACAGCTTCAGGGTTATAATCCGGTCGCAACTACACAAGCTGCAAACTTCGCAATAGAAACTCGAGCTGTGCTCCGGTTTGGGCCGCGCAGTTGTTTTGATGTTATTACGTTTTCTTAGCTTGCCCAATGACACCCTAAGCCATAGCAAACTCATAAGATTGCCATATTTCTCACTCCATGTTTGTGTACGAATCCGCAAAATGCCGGCAAAATAAACCCATGCCTATGTAGAGACCTGCACAAGAATTCCAACTAGGAAAGAAAAGGTCAATGAATCCAGGTCTATCGTACGACATGTGACGAGCAGGGGAGAAGCCAATGGTAAAACGATCTGGAGACGCATCTTTCAACGGATTGGCTTTCCCAGGAGGCTCGACTACGGGGTCTGTTCGCCCCGGGTTTGCCCGCGTTGAAGGCCTGTCCAGGAAGCTTTGTTGTGAAAATGATAAGGGACAAACCTGCTAAAAACGACCAAAAATCGGCGGATATTCTTGGTAACGTTCTCGTACTCCAACGTTTAATAATGCCAAGCATGCCCAGGGAGTACACATTTTTAAGAAGTGATAAAACCGATCCTGAATTTATTTGACTTTCCAAAAACAGAAACGTAGCTGCTAAATGACAAACATGCTCGACCGGCTTGGTTTACGATTGTGTAAAAATTTTATAGAAAGTTATAATGTTATCTTACCTAACGGGCCATCACACAATAAACAAGCAGCTGCCATAGCCCCGGCCGACGCTCCAGAAACACGATTTAAGTAGAGCCGAGGCGCATGTTTCATAAAGCATGCCGCTACTCCAACGTGGTAAATACCCATAAACCCACATCCAGCAAATGACAAATTCATGGTTTCGAGTACTGGCGATCTGCGATCGATGACTGGAATAGTGAACGAAGTGGTTGTTCTTCAGCGTAATAGGTTCTTTCGCAACTTCACCTCAGTGAGTATGGAAAACGAACCTAAATCCCGACTAGTGCAACTACGATTCGTAAACGTTGTTGTGCTTTCCTTTGTTGAGAAGAGCTTTTTGCACCTGGTAGTGTTCCGTTTCATACAAAATGGGATCGCCGTGCAAAGACTAGTCAACTTGTAAAATATGGTACTGTCAAGTTATGTAACTTTCACGATGCGCTCTCTTTAAGTTTTTAGCTTCTCTATTTTGTTTTCTCTTGTCACACGATATTTTTAGTCATACGCCTAGCAATGATTCGAACGCTTTCAATTCTCGACTGAAAAGCTTGACGCATTTACCCGTGGATTTGGGGGGGGATGGAAAACCTAACCTTGGTCGCCTATTGGTTGAGTTGGTCACGTTACATAGTGGCTGCTGTGGGCGTGCGCGCCTTCTGGGAATAAAGCGACGGAGCCTACAAAAATTACACCTGGATGAGTTTCGTTACCGTTACGTAATTGAGAGTCCCAGAATAAACCATTCTAGGTTCTAATTAAGTAAGCAGTCTCGGATTAACTTCTGTCTCCAAAACCAAGAAATTCGGATGCTGTCTCGTAGTTACAATTTGTTTAAAACCTCGGAGGTCCATAGGGCGAAATACAAATTACGAAAGGAAAAAGGCGCGAAGAGATACAATTTTAAACAATTACGTGGGTAAATTGAGTTAGATTAGTTAGATTCTCATTAAGGTTTACTGAAAGATGTATTATTACTTCATAAGTTCATGGGACAACTTTTGAACCAGACCTTTATTTATTGGACTTCGTAAAAGATCGAAATAAAAGAACTGAATAGTCAGCCCAAAGATTGTATGAATAATACCCTACTTGGGATAAGTGTGCAGACTCAAACTTGGGAAAGAAAGGAAACATTCAGAAACAAGTTTCGACAAGATTCTGTCCCTATTTTAGGAGTTTCACAGAAGGCAGATTACGAATAGATGAAGTATAAACAATTCTTGGTAGGCCAACCAAGCTCTTCTAATCTGCCCACTCGAAGAAATCGCACTGCTCTTCCTGGGTCTTGGAACATGTATAGAATTGACGTCCATTGTTTTCATTTTGTTTCAGAACTTGGCGTCGAACTGTTAACAGGTTGTGCTTGCATCGCGGGAAATGATTATCTGCCCATTGGAAATAGTTACATCTCGACGAATTCCTCAATCCGCAAGAGAAAAAGAAGCGTCTTTGGTTAGGACCGCTTTTCCAGACTTGTTTCTCTTCACACGGAACTTTGTGATCGGTGCAAAGGGGAATTGGGATGACACCTGACATTTTGCTCCCTAGCAAATTAGTTTTGGCCGTTCGTTCGTCATAGCTAGTAGACGGGATGGCTAGCTCGCCAGACAGCGGTCTTTTATGCCGATTCGCTAGACATACGTAGCATATGTCCGTATTTTCCTGGAAAGGCGTTAAACAAACCTTGCCCTTTTTTTTGCTATAAGGGGCCTTATCGCTACCAACGTTTTGTATAGGACTATGTGTATCGCACATAGCACAATTTTTCCCAGTTGAAGAGTTTAGGAAAGTACAAGCTGCACAAGTCCAATTCATTTGCCCTTCTTTACTTTGGTGAATGCTCGAAGTTTTGGTCCCATTGGTTTGACATCTAGCACAGAAGAAGGTGAGCCGTTTCAACAAACCTGGTTTGCATTTGATCAACCTGCAGCTACACTGGCTGCAGGTTTTCTTGTTATAAATACGCAAGTGTGGGTGCAAGGACGCGCGCTTTCGACGGACCTATGAATAATATGAATTAAGAAAATGTTGCAAAATTGATATTTAAAAAATAATACCTCGTAGAAAACACGGGAGAAGTCCCTTGTCTCTTTCAAAAGCTTAGAAAGTTGACCCTTGTTTAGATCCTTAACAGATGTGTTTGGATTAATCCCACTGTTGAATAAAGCCTAAGAAACGGTGGAGTTATATTACCAGGGAGAAAGTCCTCTAACAACTGTATCTGAGCTGTAACAATTGTACCTCGTTTTTTATTATATTTCCAACCCCAGGTAAAATGTCCTGGTCCATTAAAAGATCAGCTACTAATTTAGAGGTGTCGGCCTCGCATAAAAGTTTCAGAGCTTTTCCGTGATGAAAGGATGAAGAGCATACATCAAGTTCTTTCGTAGTTTCATATTTTTCCAGACACTCGTGCGCAACCCTACAATTATGTATATCGGTAAAAACGTATCCTACTCAAGGAAGGGTTAACAAGAGACTTGCCTAATTTGGACATTGGAATCGAAGACTTTCATAACTGTTTTCGTAAATTCAAGAACCAAGCAAGGGTTACATGACTTATTTTTGCCGTAGTTATTGTATTGTACAGAGCCATTCATAAGGAAATGTATTCGAAGGCAAATATCGTCTTCAAAAATCGCGAACAGTTCTTTTCCAATAGTCTTCACGTCCAAGAGGCTTTTCTCAACAAGCCGGTTTATGCAGTGTGGCTGGGCTGTCGTTGTGTTTGTGCTGGAGTCGTAACCAGGGGGACGAGTCGACTCACTACAAGTCCAATTCACTACAAGCACCCTTTCACCAGCTTTCACTAATCTTTGACAACCCACTAGAACAGCACCACGCTGACAACTCACTACATGACAATTCACTACACTAGTATGTCGTCTATTCCTATAGGCAGTGACAAACTTAACAACGAGATGTTGTTCTGTTCCATTTTATAAAAAACTTCAAATATTTCTTTTGTTATGGTCTCCGATTGTGCATAAATTCCGTATTTGTTGTGTTCCATTGTATCTAAAAATTTCTAATATTTTAATTATGAATGCTTGAGTGAAGTGCGAAAATGCTTGAGCAAAACATAATATTAGAGTAAATATAAAAATAGGAAACAAAAAAGCGTGGTGCTGTTGGAGTGAATTGTCAAGGATTAGTGAAAGCTGGTGAAAGGGGGCTTGTAGTGAATTGGACTTGTAGAGAGTCGTCTCTTACCCGTAACCAGTCTGTGCACGAATAACTTTTTGTCCCTTCAAAATTTGTACCATCACTTCACCTTTAATCTTACATCCAGGGCCTTCAACCATAATGTGGTAGCTTTCGTCCCACTAAAAACACTAATTGAAATCAAATCGAAACTCGCCAGCCAGAAATAGGATAAGGCTAGATTGAGCTCTCACCTCACAAACAGAAGGGCAACAAGAACAAAAGAAATCAGGTCAAGCCGTCAGTGTTGCCAAGTTATTTTTATTAATGCCCACCAAATTTTCGTCCAAAGTCGCCAATATCTCGCCAAAAATTAAGGGATACAAGTCGCCATAAATTATTTTATTGTACAGTATTCACATTTAAATAAAGATTTAAATAATAAAAAATTATAATATCGTATCTACCGCAATCAGTGTGAACGCTGGCTATAGCCCCTAACTTTTTTTGGGGTGATTTTTCCATATTTCCACACAGCATTACCCTTTAAATTTCTGATGATTTGATTGGTTCTAATGAATGCAATGCGGGAAATTCACCTCTCACCTGTGGGGTTTTCATTGAAGAAGCTTAGCTCTAAGAATTTGCCTTTCACCCGTATATTTCCTCGAATTTGAAAAGAGAATGTAAACTAAAGCAGCTTTATCATAGAAACAAAAATCTTTATCATAGAAGAGAGCGAAAAGTCGCCAAATAAATTGCCAAGTGCCTTGACTTGCCCGCCAAACCATGTTCCCAAGTCGCCAATTTTGGCGAGAAATCATCGTGGTTGGCAACACTGCAAGCCGTAGGGAATAAACGTCAACTAAAAAAAATCAGTTCGCTTTTTATAATAATAGATAAGGACTGCCGAACTGCGGATCGCGGTTTATTTAAACTGACGGATATTATGGAAATTTAATTGGAAAAAATGCGACGAAAATGTGTTACTGAGTTGTCAACAAAGCTGCATACTTGATAATATACGCAATCCATAATTAACCAGAAAAAAAAGACAGAACGCTTGTGGATCTAATTCAGGACAGGTCAGTCAAAGAAAAGGAATTCATAATTTTGAGAATAAATAAGTTTCTCTTTCGCGTTCTCTCTACTTGGTCCTTTAAGAGCCAATCAGGGAACGTTTGGAGTTGTACTAACGAAGAGGATCAATGTAGCTGATCGATATAGGGATAGCCACGTTTTCTAACTTCCTTTTTTATATTAACGGTAGGGCTCACGAATTTTCGATAATTACACTACTTCAAATGGCTAAGAAAGAAATACAATTATATTGACTAGAAATAAAATGATGATAGATTCAAGAGTTACACATCACGCAGACATAAATTCCTTACACACTTCAATACACGAGAACGAGACCCTAAAAAAATTGCAAACACTTAAGCACGGAGAGGTATATGAACTTCAAATTCAAGCACAAAGAGATCATCAGAGATCAAGGTAATTAAAGGGTAGAAGCAGCTAGTCCTCTAAAACTCGAGGATGTGACTAGAGAAAAATAGTTCCCTATTTTCTGCGCCTGGTTTTCAAGTTAGCTTGCTTGTCCAATGTGCCATTCATGTCTCCATTGGCAATGCTTTTACGTAAACGTGAAGCTTTTCTTCCGCTCTTAGCTCTGTGTTGCGAGTCAGTACCACTGATGGATTTCCACCATGATGAAGATGGGCGGTCATTGTTGTTAGATATGATGATACTTTTTTCTCCCTTTTCACGACGCTCATGTTTTTTAGTAGAAGCCTGGAAAATACGATGTAACTTCATTAGCTGTTAACTTTAAATTGCATTAAAAGCTTACCTGCTTGGCACAATATGCTTTGTAATAGAAGTTGCCAAACAACACGATAAAGGATAGCATGTATACGATTAGAGCGTACTGCATCCACAAGGGAAAATCACATCCCACAATTACCGCGCGAACTCCCAAAACCAAAGCTGACGTAAACTGAGCCTACAAATTTAAAAATATAGAGAAATGAGAAAACTTGAAAAAGAATTAAGTAAATTACCAATTGCAAGATGGTTAAGTAACGCTTCCACCATAAATACACAGCAATTCTTGGACCACAAGCACTTAGGGCATAATAGAGGTACATAAAGACATGTATAAAACTATTCACCATAGCCGCCAAGAACGCTGAAAATAATAATTATGTTTTATAAGATTGGCTCGAAAACTTTAAATGAAATCATAACTTACACGAGCCTCCAGGAACCCATTTAATTCCAATCCACCATAGACAAAACATGGTGGAATGGTGGTATATATGTAAAAACGTTAGCTGTTTCGTTTTTTTCCTCAGAATAAGAAAAATGGTGTCAGACATCTCGATCAGCCTGGAAAAGTAATACCACCACAAGGCTTTGGCAACCTATTCAGCCAAAAAAATCACCATTATAAAATTCTTTACTTTTTTTTAAAAAAAAACGTACCCTGATCTCGTCAGGATCCCAATCATAATTAACGGGCTGACAAAAGTAATTATATCCTAGCTTAGTTGACGTAACAGCCAACTAACAAAAATGAAACGTTTTAATGTTAAACGTACGTTTTGATGTTAAACGTTCATATAGCTAATAAGGATACCTCCAAACCTATATAGAGGTTCAATAGTGTCATGGCCAAATTATACGGAATCAAGACCCATTGCAGAGAAAAGGGTCGCCGTTTTGCCATCCACTTTGGACCAATCCAAACGAAAATAAGGTATAAAGATGTTATAGAAATTGTTGGGCATATGGAAGACATCATAAACCAGTCTTCAACTCTGGGATCTATACAAAAAAGGTGTCAACAAAAGTCGAAATCATAATTAATGCAATGAAACTTCGTAGGAAAAAAAAGCCTTTTATTTAAACGCAACTTTTTACCTGAACGAGTCAGGCTCCACTCGTACATTTTGTACAGATCCATAAGTTTATCCCACATCCAAAGTGGTCCATTGTTGAGAGTCGACATTTTAGCTGAAAAATTTATAAAAACTATGCTTAAGTATTACGAAACCAACAGATTTTACCTCAAATCAAAAGACATATAGCTCCAGTCCCTTATCAAATATCAAACCCTCGCAGCAAACCGGGAACCGGGTACTAGGAATATGCGAACAGCGAGTCACAGTCCGCCCGCTGTTTGATCGGCTTATGTCAGATAAAAAGCTACGCTACGTGACTTGCCGATACGACTACTTCTCTGCAAATACGTTAATAAATGGGAACGAAAAAAAATAAATGCATAATCATTTAAAAGACAGTATAGCTCAGCTGTTCTCAACTTCGCGCCGCGGCGCCCTGGTGTGCCGCGGTATAGGCTTGCAGGTGCGCCGCGAAAGGTTCATATAATTGCGTAGATGCAGAAATTATATAGGCCTATATTCTAAGGGGCGCCGCGTGAGCTGGGAATATGTTCCGAGGGGCGCCGCGGCGAATTGGGGATATGTGAGTGCGCCGCGAACGAAAAAGTTTGAGGACCCCTGGTATATATAGCGGGGCTTTTGTACCTATCCGCATTCATTGCAGCGCTCCGTTTCTCGGCAACCATTTGTTTGGGAAAGTCAGTATCGAAGCATTAGTGAAAAAGAGTGGGAAGTGAACGGAGTTTTCTAAGTAGAGCGTTGCTGTTATATTAAATTATAACATTTTTATACACTTTTACACATTGACAATGAGTGATATTCTGTCAATCACACCTAGACGGAATATCCCGACGACTTCGCGAAAAGTTGTGTCGTCTGAATCTGAAAGTGACACTTCAGAACCCTCAGTCAGCCAGCCAAGTGCACACAGCAAATCTGGTCACAAGTCTCCAAAATGCCGTCAAGGCGAACTAAGGAATTACAATGGAGAACAATTCGGTTATATTAACGAAGCTCGCCAGGACATATCCAATTCGGAAATGGTGTCTTATACCAATACGACTTATAACGAACAAGAACCTCACACTCTATCACCGACACAAACGACGTCCAATAACAGAAAACGAGGGGCCAAAAGAGCTAAATGGAAAGAGAGTGCGACATCCATTGCCGCACAACTTCAGAGTTTAGATGAGGACATCGACAAAAGTCGTATTCAACCTCGTAATTTACATAGTAAATTAAACCACGAGAACGACCTCCAAGGACAACTCGTAGCGCAAATTTTGGTAGAAACCGATGGTGGCTTTACTTCAAACAGGGATTACTTCCTAACTAAAATGCCAAAGACTGATCCGTTAAGTCCAGCTGCAACTCCAGAAGAGTTTGCCAAAATTATACGCACCCTTTTCCATAAATTCACCCTAATCGGCCAAGGTCTTCTAGCTGGGGCATGTGTTTGGTACATCGTAGTAAGTTCGGAAACCTGCTGCATAAGGGGGTGGGTTATAATTTTGTACTTTTTCGTTTTCCTGCCAAGATGCTGACTTCCTATCAGAAAGAAGAGATCATCTATCAGTTCGGCTTCGCGGCAAGAGCATTTCAAGGAATTTTCGCAGCAATTAAATTGTTAGCTCTTACTGGTATTCTTGAAAGGTAATTATTTAGCTTCAGTTGTAAAATTATATTAAACTGCTCATATTTGTAGTTACCTAAGTCCATCGGGTTTTTCTCTTAATTGGAAAACAGTAATCTTCGCTTCCTATTTGGCAACACTTCTTATCAGTTTATCAATGGTTACTCTTGACGACCAAATGTGGCTTATGTCGAAAACTTCGTCTCTAATCCTGGAAGTCAATATAACTAAAACGACAGCAGTAAAGAGCCACTTACTGAAAATAGTACAAAAATAAAATAATTAAAGCCTTTGATTGATAGGACTTCGACTACGAGACTTGGTACAAACTACATTACTGCAGAAATGTAGGTGCAATCCACAGTTTCGTCGTGACCATTTTGGACTCCCTTATTTTATGAAATATGAAGCATCGTGTAGATTTTTTGTACTTTATTGTTATTTTGACAATAAACAGCGATTGGTGTGACTAGCCAGTCAGCGCAATATGACTGTAAAAGATGATGCCGGCAATGTTGGAACCCAATATTTAAAAAAATAAGTTAGTTTGTGTTTATAAGGCTGCGAATATGATATGAGACGTAGCAACGTACATTCTTCGAAACTTCCCCGCGTCACGCAAATAAAATACAAAATCTGTTTCGCCTTTTTTTTTGTTAGTATGGATCCTCTTTTTCGTTCCGCAGCTTCACCCAAAGGCAACATGAGAAAATCATTCCAAAAACTTGCACTAAACAGACGCCCAAGCCCACTGCTCCTAATATTAGGAGGTGATCTTTGATTTCTACTTCTAAACGATGTATGCAGCCCTGCAATTCAAACGTCTTAGTGCTAATGCAAAACTTGTCAAGATGAGTCATGCACTTACATCATAAAATATGTTGCTGGGATGATCTCTGGCCCCACAGCCGGGTGATTCTGATCGGCAACAAGAATCCGGGACGCTATTATTTATTTGAGGATTTTTCTTCAGCCACTGACTAGCTCTCCAATCCTCAAAACGGATTGCCCCACAGCAATGGTACTATATGGTAGTCAAATATAGATGCGGTGACTACATCGTGTATGTCTACTGAGTCATACCTCGCGGTGCATTATATCGATCGCCTCAGTTCGGGATGGATTCAAACCATAATCTTCAAGTAAGGTCGTGTTTAAGTTTACCGCTAATTCACTGTAGACTTGCTCTTCGTAAACGTAAGCCAAAACGCCGGCGACTGCCTCCACCAGGAAGATCAGAAGCAAGAGAAACGTGTACTGCAAATAAAAAACAAAAACACTTTAATTCCTTTTACGGCATTGGCAAACGAAGTAAACAAGCTGCACGTTTGGCGAGAAAAACGAGACAAGGTCGGAAGCGTAAGGAAATAAGACTTCCTTTGCGGACAGAACTAATCACCGACTTTTTCCCTTTTGTGGACCGCGCATACGGCCGGTGAACGGTGAAGAAACTAAAAAGAAAAGCGTAAAGCCGAATACTTAAATTATCCTTACCATAAGTAAAGTGCAACGATCCTCCTTAGAAACTCCAATGCAAGCAATAATCGTGATAATGATGACAGCTCCTCCAGCCACGATAAGTAAATAAGTCGTAGCAGCAAAAGTATGTGTCGTTAAAATAGCTAAGGGTAATCGTTTGTTTATTAAGGTCCATATGCCTACTCCGAGAACAGCTAAGCCCGCCAACTGTGAGGGAAAAAAGGAAAGCGCGTTATTTGCAGAAATCGCCATGAACATAGCATGCCATATCACTTACCAGGAAGAAAAAGTTAAAGATAAACAAAACGTATTTTAGGAAATCCACGCCACAGCAACTCTCCTCATCGTTATTCTTGCGATTTTTCATGGCAGTGCCGGAAGCGGATCTATATAACCATGTTTTGGAATTAGCCATCAATCTAGTCGTAGGTCAAGTACCAACAACAGGTACAGTCCACCCACGACGATGACCAACAGACATAAAGCATCGAAATAGTTTTCCGTACATGAAAGGACCCCAAGGAGAGGAAAAGCAGAAAAATTAAAAACGAAGGGTTGTTCATTACTCAAAGATCACCGCGTGGGAGGTCACGTATCATGCACATGCAAACAAATACGCCGGGAAACATAAATAAATATACGAAGCAATATAGGAAAGGAAAACAAAGGGAATCAATGTACGAAACTATACAGAGTAGAAATTAAATTCTTGTTAACTTGGTAGCTTAACGTTCTGGATTTAGGTTTTAGTATGCACGGAAAATATTCCATGTCACGAACGCATCACTGAAATGGAGAAGCCCCAACACCAGCTGCATTAATTAGGTCCCGAAAACGTTTAATCGCCATAACGACAAGTTACTTTCTGGACAACGCCGTAGAGAAGGGCGGTTTTTTTTATTCACCGTCTATTTAAGAAGCTGTTTATAGACTTTCTTTACGTGTTACTAATCCGTATAAGCAACAGATAAAGCTGATGCATTTAAGCCAAGAATGTTAAACGACAACTAGCGACAAGCCCAGATGAACAGACCCAGGATAACGACGGACTGACAAGAAGAGAAAGGGGTCGGACGCTCATTAGTATTCAACCATAGAAAACATTCCTACTTTTTTGTTTCTTAATTTCCATAACCACTTTACCGTAATGGGCAACACGATAATTAATAGAAAAAACTAAGTTCTTTAAACGTGGATTTAAAGGAAATCAAGAATATCACAAAATTCAACCCGAAACACTTCAGAACCTAATTTTAACCGTACTTCAGAAAATCCACAACAGTTTTATACCAGAACATTCAAGTGCTGTGTTCCACATTATCCCCCCTCCCTCCTATTCTCTCTAACCTCCCATAGCGTCCATGCGTATATGGGCAAAGCGCCAACACGGACATTTCAATATGAAGAGTGTCGAAAGCGAGAGAGCGCAAAAAAAAAGTCAAACCGTAAGCATCGTTCACCTCTTGTGTATGTCATGAAAAACTATAGCCAACTATTAGAACCTCTGGCAACCAACACGGGCGTGCAATGGCCAATAAACAAGTCTGTCTTGTGCTTCAGAACTACACAAAACTAATCCCGGAACTAAACGGGAAAAAACTCACCAGATGCCAAGCAAAATAATGCACACGCACCCCTATAAATCCCAAGTTACAAAACACGTTATGGAATTTTGCTCAGCAATCGAACGTTTGTACACACTTGAAAATGCTTTAAGCAAGGTACAGCAGTCAGCGTAGAGTGAACAGGTCTCCTTACTTCGCCGTGGCGAGGCTCCTACACAAGTGAAACGAAAATCCCACCTTCTCACGGACTCAATAAACTACGAAGCCCGCTTTGCTTCCAGATCGTTAGCATGTGCCGTACGGACTGCTGCGAAATCCGTCATGGGTTGCTTATAGCCTTACGTTACGGACGGACCGGGGGCTTGGTACACATCGGGAGAGGCTTATACTACAACTCCACGTGCTGAAGACTTTCCATTTATCAAGAGCTCCTTTGCCTTTTCCGACCTTCGCTAGTGGCTATGGCACTCTTTATGACTCCCATGTTATAATATCTCGCTAAAGAAGATGGGGTGTAGAAAATGGGACTATGTGCAAGCATACAATAGGCGAAACTAACATACAATACGGGGTTGGGGTTGCAAACAAGAAATCAATACTGAGGGTATAGCGGTGAACCGACCGAAGGGAGGGTCGATTCGATTTGCAGAAGACGAGCTCAAAAATACGTTGATTCCCATAGGTTCTTTTAACGACCTAACTCCCCGAAGGTGACACATCAGCAATTAACGTTAAAAAACTTACAGTTAAATGTTTTCAGGCTGGGTAATTGCCGCTAAGCGACCCCGCTATAATCCCTCCACTCCCCCTCCAACCCTAAAAAATTAAAAAAATACTACGCAACTGTAAGTAACTCTAAAAGAGGAAGACAGTTTTTTTTTTAGATTGACCTAGACAAAAGTTGATTAATTGGCATAAAAATTGCAAGTTACTCGACTATAAAATTATGTCTGTCTCGATGCAAATGCAATCACGACTGGGTTAAAGGGGAGTGTTGCAAATGAGGAAAGAGAACAAAAATACTAACTTGACGACACCCGTTGCGTTCCCTTCGATGCTTTGACTGCAACACTCCTTGGATGGTCAAGAAAGGGTGGATTGTCTGCTGCGTCTGGTGGAAATGGTAAGCTAAAAGCCGCATGCTGATTAGGTCTGGTTCTTTCAGCTTCAAGGTTTTCTCATTACATAGCCATAACTGTTGCGTTAGAATAGGTTTCCTTTTTCTAGCTTTTCCCCCCCGAGTTCCTGGGAGAAACCCCAAATTCAGATTAGGTTCTCAGAAACGATTAACTGCTGACTCGTAAGGATGCATACATGAACTCCACGAAGCAATAAATTTTATGAGTTGCCGATTATTCAGTCTTGCAAAAGCAAGAGACAGGTTAAACTGTCAAAGTAAAACTTCCCATAAGTCGGTGAAAAATACCAGTACATTTGGTGGTGCCAAAAGAAAAGGAAAAAGAAAGGTTCGAAAAGGGCGAATATGAGACAAGAACCACGGGGAGCTAATGAAGACCCCGCCTTGTTTCCACCCATCCTATTTCCTAAGTAAGTTTTATGGGACTAGAAGAATGCAGGACCCATAGTTTAAAGGTCTTGCAGACAAGGTTTTTAGGTCTAAAGGTCCAAAAACTCTATACACATTGTGCAAAAACTATCGGATATAGAGTTCAGGAAACTCCTATCACGTCAGTGAACAAAATTTCAGTTTTCTTAGGTCACATTACTAAAACAAGCCACGTAAAGGGTGGGAAACTCCCTGCTCCTCGTTCACGCGATGGAATTTCACCTCCCATCCTCCGGTTGCTGGAGGCATGCTCTAATGAAACACTATCGGAGGGCCGGTTAGTTAAGTGAGAAACAGGTATCGGGTTGAGTCATTTTTTTTTCTTTTCCAGTTAAGCATTTCCCAACTCACCAATAATAGACGGCTTATAATTTGAAGTTGAAATACAATAACCCAAACAAATAAAAACTAGAACGGCTCTTATAGCATGAAATAAACTGTACAATGCTTCATTGACAAAGCAAAGCATGAAAGAATACATGGTACTCTTGCTTGACAGGAACTAAAAAGGAAGTCGCAAAAAGTCGTTCAGTCTTTTTCTTCCAGGCAAAGAGATTTTACCATCTCGTCAAAGTCTCGTAGCTTGGTTTCAAACATTTGCAGTTGCGAACTCACGTCAACACGTTCCGAAGAGTGTTCAGCAAATGACATAAGGGTGGGTGCACTTTGGCATTCGCGGAAAAACGCCCCCAAATCTTGCCCGGGATCACTTTCAGCGAACGGCGTTTTCTACGCGACACAAGTAAAGATTGACTTACAAAATAACGGATCACGAAAAAAGCGTATTTACCAATTCAACCATAACAAAGTCTTCGTTAGGTCCTAAAGACGTGCTCGACCGTCGTGATTCCATGCCGCCTAACACACCGGATTTATCGATATGTCCAGTGTTGTTATTCCCGCTCGTGTTAAAATTATTGTTGCCTGAAGATCGCCGCTGCCGCCTAGCTTCAAGAGATGCATTTTCGCCTTCTACGCCTTCTTTATCCTCTTTAATCTCTCGAATAAGGTTGGAAAATGGTAAGTTGGGTAATTGGATATCGGAAAGTAGCGAACTTTTATGACTATCTACAAATGCTCCCACTCGATTACCATCGAAGGAATGACGATCGTAATCACTAAGGATGCACAGAAGTTTCATTTCAGCAAGAACAACATAAGGAGACAGTTTACCTTTTCCTTCGCGTGGCGGGTGACTTATGATAAGCTCCTTCGGGAGGTGTATTGATAAAGGTACGGCAAGCCTCAGAAGACTCGTCTGAAGTAGTTGCTTGATCACTTCCCGAACTACCTCTGCAAAACGAAAGAAACACACCCAATTGTTGATCCAGGTGACGTGTCTTATGTTTACCTATTCGAAGAACGACAAATCCTTGGACTATAATCCGGTTGAAAGTAGTCACTCTTGATTAACATCGAATTTTCGCTTTCAAAACGTTGAGGCGATATCGTCAGCTTGGTGCGATAGCTGACAGATAGGCTGAAGATACCTATCGCCGTTTCGACGTGCCCAATTGCGAAAGTTTGTAAGCCGTCTCCTAGGTAAGACAGAAACTTCGTATTATATATTAAACACAGCAAATATCAGGTAAGCGAAAACGAAAACTACCTAAGACTTGGATCTGAGGTTCGCCCATGTAAACTCGGTAGCAGACAACAAAACTGTCTGGCCCTTGCCTTCTCGAAAGTTTATATGCCGGTACGACACGTGTCACAACAATCAAGGATTTCAAAAGTTGTCCCATCTTATTGTAAACGGCTGAAGTACTACGCGATGCCGTTCCGGATTCGTCCACAGCTCCCAAAACCCACGTTTCCAATACCATACTAACTCCGTCTGAAGTTCTTAACGAAATTTCTATGCAGACAGGTGGGTTGCCTGGGTTAAGAGTCTGATTGCTAAGGGCTTTCTTTGTTTCTAACGTGACTTCTGAAATATCTTGAATGGACAAACTAAACTAAAAGAGAAACAAGCAATAAAAAATCTTATTATAAATAAGAGAATAACAGAAAACTTACCCAGTCAGTACTGGAAGACAGGGCTTTCGAACTTGTTTGTATTTTTTCCCCAAGTCGAGACTGAACGACGATTTGAGCATATTTTATGACAAAGTACTTGGCAAATTTTTCCAGCTCTTTCCTGTCTTGAGGGCTAAGTCTAGGCACAGCTCCTGTTATATTTCCTGCCATTGCTCAGCAACAGAATTTGTTAGGCTACAGATATGACTCGGAGTTTAAAAGAACTAAATTTGCTGATATTGGTATTGCTGTAATCTAGGTAAAAAACGAAAACAGTACGATCTCTTTTCAAAATTCATACTTGATGTCAATTTTACCTGCTATCCCTAAACTAGATGGTGTTACATCCCGCTGAGATCCTCTTGGCTTAATTGGCTCTTCATTGCCATTACACCAGACATGACTATCAGTTCCTATCTTCGACACAAATAACTTTAATATTGTATGCGCAAGTCAAAACCACAATAAGCTAATTTAGGCTTTCTGGGTAACGAAAACATGGAATTTATTCCGTACTCTCAGAATCCAACCACTCCTTTTGGCACGTAAATACTTCTCACACCTGACCCGTACAAATATGCACGGAATTTATAAGACATGACACCTGACGGGCCCACTGTACAACAATCCGGGCGGGAAGTTGGAAGGGAAAAAGAACGGAAGTAATTACCCTCCTTAATCAAATTGCATTTATAGCGGGTTCTACAATCCCAAATAAATACGACAGCTTTGCACTCCGAACAGCTATTTGATAAGCAGTCTCTCCACTACCATTACGAAGGTCTGCCCTTAACTTTGGATGCATGAGCAATAGTTGTAGAGTTTGGGCATTGGAGTTGGCAGCAGCTAGATGTAAAGGTGTCAGACCGCCCTTCGTTTGAGCATTTACATCAGCTCCATGTCGTAACAAAAGATCTGCACATTCCGTGTTGCTCCATTTGACAGCAGAATGTAAAGGCTGCCAGAGATCATTTGTAAGTGAAGAAACTTCGGCACCGTGGGATAAAAGCATCTGCATTTAATTATAATGAGCAGTTTCATTACAACTTTTCAACGTACTTCTGCGATATCCGTAAACCCGCTGTAAGAAGCTCTATGCAGGGGTGTATAGCCATCTATATCTTGAACATGAATTAGGCTCGGATTATCCTTGATCAGCTTTTCAACAAGATCTCTTTTTTCATTTAATACTGCCCACAGTATTTCCTTTTCAGGGGTTTCTACATGAAAAACGATCCGTTAGTTACCTTAATAATAAAAAGGAAAAAGAACAAATTTTGTTATGTACCGTAATTTAGGTTCATCACTACAATACATTTAAATTTATACAGAACGTTCCACACGGGGCAAAAGAAAATGCATACAATTTACCATGAGGGTTTTCTTCTTCAATAGTAACACTCGAATCATCTTCCCAATCACTCGTTGACAAGCTCGAATTTCCTTGTTGTCCTTCTTCGGTGTTAAACTCTTCCTTTCCGTGTGTGCCCATCATTCGTTCAGGAAATTCGGATACTTGAACGCTAGCAACACCGTGGTATTGCAGTCCGCATAACCCACGCAGTGTTGCGGGTTGGATCCATTTCTACAGGTTTAGGTAGCTACAGAATACTTTACAGCATTGCCCCTAGCTCAAACCGCGCTGGTACAATAGTAAAAGTAATCAAAACAAAACATCAAAAGTAAGCGCCAAAATTAAAATTAGAAAACGTCACACAACTGTTTGCAGCAGTTCAAAACTTTGTAGAAAATGCCGTCTAACGTAGAAATTAAAGCTAAACTGGAAAACTTAGAGTCATTCAAAGCCAAAGCTTCTCAGCTAAGTGATAGTGATGGAGAATTGATTGAGCAAGAAGACACATTTTTTCCTGTTCGTCAAGGAAGGCTAAAATTACGGAAATTCAAGGTATTTCCTTGACCTCCATCGACCCTGATTTATTCGGTATATTTTTAGGATGGATCTGGGGAATTGATTTTCTACGAAAGACCTGACGTAAAAGGACCGAAGGTTTCAGAATATTCGAAATCGACCATATCGAATGCTTCTGACTTGCAAGAAACGCTATCGAAAGCGTTTGGTGTTCAAGCTGTTGTAAAGAAGCAAAGATGGCTCTACATGGTTGGGCAGACACGTGTTCACGCCGACCGCGTAGAAGATCTGGGAGACTTTATGGAGCTAGAAGTTGTCCTCAAAGAAGGACAATCCGCTGAGGACGGAGATCAGATAGCTCAAGAACTTTTAAAAAAATTGGACGTGCCTGAAAGCAGTTTGCTTTCTGGGGCCTATATGGATCTTCTTCGTTCATAAAATGCTTTGTGTATTCCAATTTTCCAAAAGATGCCACGAATCACAAAAATACATGCACGTCATCATAGTCCGTTTCAGGATGCGTCTCCCTTGTTTGAAACTTGGCGCACAGCCAGATTGTCAACAATCAACCAACTGAACTGGTGTGTGGTTGTGGATGTGTTATTCCTGTCTAATTAAAAGTAGAATAAAATGTCTTATTAACCAGAACCTTAACATTTTATGTAGCGTTAATTACAGAAATGGCTGACGGCTTAAGCAAGGAAGTTTTTGCGCTGGAGCGCAATTTACAAGGCCATAAAGAGGCAGTTACAGCAGTTGCTTTCAGCAGCAACATGAAACAACTCGTATCTAGTAGTATGGATTCGCATCTGATGCTGTGGAGCTTGCAAAAAAACATGAAAGCCATGCGGTAGATGATTTTGCATATGCGTCATTTTGTTCTTACGAAATGAATCATTTGTCTTATTAAGCTATTTTTCCCCCCTCTTAGTGTTATGGCACATAAGAAAGGTATAACAGATACCTGCTTCTCTCCGTCCGGTAAACTGGTAGCTTCGTCATGCATTGACGGATCATTGAGTCTCTACATTCCTAGCCAGCGTGGTGAGTTCCACAGATTTGCTACTGCTCCCAAAGCTGCCAGATCTATTCATTTTTCTCCGGACGGGGATAGATTGGTTGCTTCATATGACGATAAAGCTATTCGACTTTACGCTGTGGCTCATACCAGGTTTGCTTGAATATAGGTTTGCTCCGTGACTATAATAATATTCCTTGTAAGGTTCTTGTCTTCACTTACTGGCCATACGAATTGGGTACGTTGTGCACGCTTTTCCCCGGACGGACAGTCAATCGCCTCCGTAGCGGAAGATAAAACTGTCAAGTTCTGGGATATAAAATCTTCCCAGTGTATTCACACAATTCACGAGCCAAAAGTAATTCAATTATAGCTTATTCCAAGATTCTTATAACTATCTAATCTAGGCGTCTGGCTATTACGTTGATTTTGATAACAGCGGTCAATACATTGCAGTGGGACTTAGTAGTGGTGTCGTGAAAATTCACGATGTTCGCATGAGAAAATTGCTGCAGTTGTATGAGTTGCATACTGGAGTAGTGAACGCCGTAGCTTTTCATCCTATGAGCAGCTATTTAATAACAGCTTCCGAAGACGCCACGATGAAGGTTTATTTGTTCATTCCTAATTTGTTCCTAATTGTTAAAGATATGCTTTTTTTTTCTTTTTAGGTTATAGATACTGTCGAAGGACGTGTATGTTACACTTTGTATGGCCATGAAAACGGAGTGAACACAGTTCGCTGGTCTCCGAGCGGCAACTATTTTGCCTCAGGTGGGTCCGATACGCGCGTTTTGGTTTGGAAATCAAATCTGGAAAACTATAAGACCCCTGAAGTGACAGCTACGTCAATTGCCAGTAGCAGTGCCACATCCTCGCAAAGTGACCGTAAACGTAACAGCAGGCCTTTGCGTCCTTCTTTAGCGGGAGGGTTACGTGGGCTGGACTTTAACAGGATCTGCCCGAACGTGACATTGGATGAAACGACGGAAGTCGTCGATTATTCAATTGATTCCAAAGACCCGATTTCCGTTCATGTTAAACCTGAAAATGAATCAGGCGCTAGTTCAGAAAAATCATCCAAGACTGAAAGAGAAGTACTTCTGGAGGATCGTGTACGAGACTTGATGAACCAGGTTGATACCTTGACCAATACTGTTCTTGCCGTTGAGGAACGCTTGGCGAAGGTTGAAGACAACCAACGTGAACTGCTTTTAAGGCGCACCATGTGAAATGAACAATTGCATTCCCTGTCCAACTTTTTGTCTACCTACTTACAAAATTCCAGCTTGTTTAATAATCGTCTAAATTTTTACCCGAATAAAAATTCTTAAAAAAAGTACTCCGTTTCTTATTAGTGCTCCACATTGGCGTGTATAGAGGGCACTCGATTTTACGTTTATAAATCCTGTGCTATTCGGAAAGTGATATTGCGCTATGTACCCGGAATGGATTCAAGTTTATCAAGAGTTCCGAGAGTTTATCAAAAGCCCTTGACCACAACCCTTGAGTTTATCACAAGTTTATCACAAGTCCGCTGTATAGCGATATACAGCTGCAAGGCCTTTTTGTCCTGCTTTGTAACACGTATGTAAAAGTGGTTCTAAAAGAGTCTTCAGTCACTCGGCTTGTCTGGCAGGCGCAGGATCGCAAGTTGCACAGGAACGACTACTCCATAATGAACATTCCACGACTAATTCAGAAAAAGCGAGACAACGAAGAGTTAAGTGTGGAAGAGATTTTCGGATTTGTGAAACTTTTAGTGACAGGTCAGGTTGAGCATGTCCAACTGGGAGCTTTCCTTATGGCCCTTTATCTTAACGGACTTTCTCCGAAGGAATCAGCTGCCTTGACTTCCGCAATGACACTTTCAGGTAGTACAGTTTAGTAAGCGAATCCAACTTTCAATGCCAAGACACGTTTTATACTGTGCCCAAAACAGGCGAAATCCTTTCCTGGCCCGACGATTGGAAACCAATTCTAGTCGACAAGCACAGGTAACTGCCTTGAATTACCCCGTAGGACATGAAATTGACCAGCCTATTATAACATAGTCATACATTTTTAGTACAGGAGGTGTCGGAGATAAAATCTCTTTGGTATTGGCCCCTGCATTAGCAGCGTGTGGGCTAAAAGTCCCTATGGTGTCCGGCCGCAGTCTTGGATTCACTGGCGGAACTCTTGATAAACTTGAATCCATTCCGGGTACATAGCGCAGCATAACTTTCCGAATACAATTATGGTGACGTGCTTATACCTATACGTATAAATCATAGGCTTTACCGTTGCGCTCAATACGGAACAGATGAAACGCGCTTTGGAAGTAGTGGGATGCTTCATTGCCGGGCAAACCGAATCGTTGGTACCGGCAGATCGAATTATGTATGCCGCAAGGGACGTCACAGCCACTGTAGATCAACTTGAACTCATCACAGGTATACTCAACTTTCGCCAGATCAGAGGGGTTTTCTGTAACTACAAAAAAACTTGGTTAGCTTCCATCGTTTCTAAGAAAGCTGCCGAAAGTATAAGCGCTTTGGTATTAGACGTCAAAGTAGGAAACGCGGCTTTTATGAAATCAAAAAAACAGGCTCAAGAATTGGCCCGTATGATGGTACGTGCGACTTGGCTCCTTATACGATTCAGTTTAATTACGAGGTTTTTATAAGGTTCAAGTCGCTACCAAGCAAGGGATTAAGACTGTCGCCGTTCTAACCAGAATGGAAAATCCGATAGGTAAGGTATAGCTTTCGATACCGCAACTAATTAATTAATCACAGGTAAAAGCGTCGGCAACGCATTGGAAATTGACGAAGCTATACAAACCTTGAAGGGATGCGGTCCAAGCGACATCGTAGAGCTCGTCTCGGTTCAAGGTCAGATCGATTTATTTGTTTGAACGTGAAAAAATTAAAAAGTAAAACTCGTTTTCCGATTCAGGAAGTATACTCTTGCAGACGGCAGGCATAGTGTCGAGCCTAGAAGAAGGCGAACTCATGGTTAAGAAGACTTTAAGTGATAAAAGCGCGTTGGCGAAATTTCAAGAAATGCTAAAAATCCAAGGAGTAGATGCCAAAATAGCCCAAGAACTTTGCTATGGAGACACCTGGGCCGTACTACGACGGGCTATTTACGTCACGCCACTGCTTGTACGGGTTTCGGGTTGGGTTGCTGGCATTGACGCGCTTCTTTTGGCGCAAATAAGCGGAACTTTAGGAGCTTCACGAACCAAAGCTTCAGACGTGATCACGCATTCTGCGGGTATCAGGCTTTTAGTTGATATCAACCAGAAACTAGAGACAGGGCAAATATGGGGCGAAGTGCACCACGACCAACCCATTGATGCGAAAGTCATTGCGACTTTATGCAATGCCATAACTATGGCCGAAAAACCAGTTCCCGTTATCGACTCTCTCGTGCTGGAAATCATACAACATGAAGCCGAACAGTAAAAGTACACGAGCCTCATTATTATCAAGACATTGTCATCGTCAATGGCTAATACAAAGCAGCTTTTATGCCACACTCTCACCACAAAGCGTACTTCATGCTAGCAGCATTAACATCCAGAACGATATCCAGCCAGCGACTTTCTCTCGTATGCTTGCTCACTTTTATCTGGCAATCCAATGTTTGTCCTAATAACAAATAAGGATAAAATATCTAGTATCTTATCAACGCCTTTTCATTACCTTTCTTAACGGGTATTGGGTCCCGTAAGTGGAAAACAGTTTGTTTCCAGTGAGTTGGCTGAGCATGGGGACCCGTTGAAAACATGACAGTATTGGGAAGGTCAAAGTACGTATCAAAGTAACCCGCCAAGGACGTAAGCTCTCCATCACGTGTGACTTCCAAATTGAAACGGCTTGTAAACTCAGTGTCGCTGACGCTACACGTCATAAGATCCAAGGAATGAATGATGGCCGGTAATGTGATAAGAGCAGCTTCTGGTACGATTTCTACACCTGGCTCTTTGATGACGTCTTCCTTCAAAGATTTCATGCTAAACCCGTACACTTCATCCCAAAACTTGACATGAATTCGATGCCGTTCTAACGTAAACAAGGCATATTACAAGACTTAGTTATGTTTAGCATGATTACGTTTAACAAATTACCTGGATCAGCAACTCCAGCAATACTCATGGTACATCTGTTAGGCAGAAGCATCCCGCCAGGCGCCAGAAACTTGTCTCGTGCAACAAGCACGCTATCAAGCATTCCCTCGTAGAGCAAAAAGTACCCCATCCATTCTGACACAATAAAATCCACAGTAGAAACTGGTAAGTGAACGTCTTCCGCTTTTGCTCTTAGGAGTGTTATCTTATCTTGTAAGTTATTTTCTCTAGAGATTTACCACAAGGAAAGTTGAAAGCACTAAGCTTTTTAACTTAATTTATATACCTAATGATTCCCATTGCATGAAAAATAATCTCTGAGCGGTCTACACCAATAACTTGATTAGCTTCGGCTTGGGCAGCAAACATGGACAGAATGCCAGTTCCACAACCCAAGTCTAAAACGGTTTTCCCTTTTATCAGTTCCACATTGTTCATGATAGCATCTCTGTAACTTTGGGTTCGGATAACATCCTAAACAAAAAGCCATTATTTGATGTTTCAAGTCCGAGCTGTCTGAAATTACTGATAGCATTTCATGGTGAATTCCAAAATGTGAATAACTGCTAAAATACCCGTCTTCGTCACCTAAATTTGGTGCTTCTTCTTCAGAAGCGAAATTGGTGTCTGTTTCAGTGAGCACCAGTGAATGCATTGTCTAAAATAACATGGTACTGCCCTTCAGTGTCTATTTTATATTGTTTATTTACCGCTTTCATCCGATTGATGTCATGTTGACAGTGTTTTAAGGCTTCATCTCGCCCTTCCAAAATTATTTGCATCTGTTGCATATTCGTTTGCAATTCTTCAAAGTGCTTCTGGGACAATGTAACCATTCCATTTTCAGCATTGACGTAAACATTGCCCGCAGCTGCAGATGATCTTCTACAACAGGGAGTGGCCGGTTTCTCGCTATCCAACTCAACCAACTCAATCGGCGAATAATCGTCAAAATCTAGTGGGCAAGCGTGACGCACATATACCTACACAGTATGCCCATATACATATACAATATATACCTAGCATGAGTAGACCGTCATCCGGAATAACTGGCTTCATGAACTGCTCTTGCTCCCATACAGGAACTTCAAGCTCCATTACTTCTTTAGCGCTAGGATTGCATGATCGAATGAAGTTGACCAACTTGACAAAATTGTAAAACTCCATTTTATGTTTGAACTTCAAAATTCTTAGATTAAAGCCATGAGCCATTCTGCAATGCTCCAGACAGGCATATGGGGTTTTGTGAAATTCAGCGCAAAATAAGCACTTGACTAGCAATTCCGAGTTACCAGCTTCCTCTACCCAATCGTCATCAGTACTGGGTTCCTTAACGGGGCTCTCTATTTCGCTACAAGAGATAGCTGCAATGTTGACCGCCACGTTATCAGAACTCTCATCTTCTGCATCACTGGTGCTGCTTGAACTTGCGTAATCAAAGAAATCACGATTTCTGCTGCTCTCACTGCCTTGCATAGCTAAAGTCGAATCAGCTAAACTTGACAAACTGGCTGCATGAGAGGGTGTTTCTCCTCCTCGGCTTGCACTTGCTCGGACTACCACGTTGACACTGTCATCATCCATCAGAGGTGGGATATCGGAAGCTACAAAACAAACAAACATATTACATTTATGACTCAAAGCTTTGCAAACCATTCTATCTAATTGGTAACTGATGAATTTTTTACTTGACTTACTGTATTTTTCTGTCATTACAACTTCAAAATGGAATTTGCTGATCGAAAATGATTATACTAATGAATGTCACTCAGCACGTGGTCATTCCTCGAAAACAATAGACGTTGACGTTGGTACGGTGTCTGTAGAAAGCGAAACTCGTACCTGATTTTTCAAAGGCGAAATCGGCTTTCAACGCTTTTAATCAATTTCTTAAACAATTGTGCCTATTTATCGCATAGATGAAGAAATTGCAGGGTATAAACAATCTTGTTTACAAATTATTACGCTTTAGTAAATGCTTGATGGGTCTAAAAATACTATACGTAACTTACGCGTTTCAGTAGCAGGTTTTCCCACGTTTTCAACCAGTACGTGCCGGTACGTGCTACCGCCTGCATAGCCGTCTATCAGTAGCTACTAGAAGCTTGTGGCAAAAAATTATATTTTAGCGAAACCTGCTCCTGAAACGCTTCATTTAGTGGCAGCTAGAATACTAAGATGTTGTTATTGTTTATTGTGTAAAATTGTGAATATGTGAATAACTGTCGTAACTAACAAAGGAAAATCAGTACTAAAAACGTTCAAGTGTTGACTTCCACCGAATCTGACGATTCATGGCTTTTTGTACTGCTACGTGTACTGTAAATAACCGCTAAAAGGTTATCTTATGCCATATGATGGGTTCTATACTTCCGACGCTTAAGGGTGTAGTTATGCAAAAAGAAGAAAGAATACCCTATGACCCTGAGGACTTGAATGGACGAAAGCTAAACGATATTTTTATTGCGCCAGAATTACTTGTCTATATTTTGTGTATGGTAGATGGCAAAACTTTAGTGAGATCATGCAGATTGGTATGTAAAGCATGGCAAGAAATTATAGAGAATCCTCTACTGTGGCATGACAAGTGCAAGATGGATAAGATTCCTCTACCCGTGTTGGACGACGCATTAATTTCAGAATTGGACTGGAAATTTTATCCCTTGACTTATTTAAAAAATCCTTACGGGCGTTCGCTTTTACGCAACGGCAGTGGACAAAGTAAAAGGCATCACATTTTATTGTAATTTTACTCATGTTCATCAATTACTAGGTAATCTGCACAACTGGAAGGTTGTATCCCGTGGAGGAGATGGCTGGAAGGTCGAAAACCCACCCGGCGGATGTGACGAATTGCCCGCTGAAATTACCGAGAGGGATGGCTGCTATTGCTTTGCGACTTCATACCATTCGTGCTCTAAGGAACAAGTCATTGATCTGTTTGAAGAAGGCATCCTGCCCGAACTGCTTGACGCGGACGTTCTTTCAATAACAATTGAGGACTGGTAAAAGTAGTAATTTTTTTACCGGTTGTCTTGTAAGCGGCATAAATCACAGGTATGCCGGTCGCTTTGATTGCGGTTGCGTATATGAGCTACAAGTTCATCTACTAGACGACTCTGGTCAACAGATTTTGGATGTCGAATCGAAATTCGAAACTCGCCTAACAGTTGAGCAATGGCAAGGATCAACTTGGCACAAGGTGATAGTGGTAACATTCACAATCGCGAAAATGGCTCTGAGATGAGTTTTTTTTCAGGTTGATCACACATTCAGAGATTTACGGGGAGTTAAGTTTGTTAAATTTTATCATGGCGGTGCTGATACGCAATTCTGGGCAGGTCATTACGGGTCTAAAATGGCTGGCGCTGCTGTGTATGTGAAGTCGAAAAATTAAAAATCTACGCACATTATATTTTGCATTGCCTTCATTGCTTTGCGGAATAGTTATCTTTTGAATTTATCTTTTCCCGTTAAGAAATTATACCGTATTTAAGAAATCGTACACTCGAATATTATGATTCTTTGTAATAATAAGTTTCTAATTATCTAATAATTGGTTGCTTTTTAATGTTATAAACCTTCCACAGGTGAATACTAACTATAGAACCCAGAAGTGGTAATCTATAATAGAGAACAGGGATTGTTTCAATATTTTTCAAATATATTTTCTTCAGGAATATTCTTGGAATGTTTGAAGCTCTTTCGACTTGTCCAACTCCCCGTCACGAGGTACGCGATGTTGGTCCTTTTCGTGTGTTGCATAGAAAATCCGATGAAAAGGTAAGAGATGACCCCGCACGGTTCTCGAATAGGAAGCGAATAAAGCCCATCTATGTACACCTTTAAGTTACAAATTCCTATTGGCAAGTCCCAATCCTTACCCGAAAAATATAAACAAGTAGGAGGCCACTACCAGATACCCGAACATGTCCGGCCGGGGTAAGGCTGCTACAAGGGCAAATTTTAGCGTATTCATGCTGGCTTGTAACGCATCTTGAACACCTCCCACTGCACCACGTTGATCTTCAGGAATATTTTCTTGCATAATTTGCGTAACGCTTAGGTCAGCTAACCATAGGCCTAGGTAGAAATATCTTAATTAAAAAAATTTAATTCCGTTAAGCTTCAACATAGTAACGCACCGAATCGAGCGGTGACGATTCCTGATAGCATAACAGCAATGGATATGTACTGGGCATACGAATTCTCGTGATTCGAGTCAAAGGAAATCGTTTTGTTGAATGCAATACTTCCGATGAAGTTAGAAGAAGTAAAATCAAAACCAGCATCACTAATGTTTTCTGACTCATAGAGATGAAAAGGAGATCCGGGCAACAAAATGGATACGACGCAAGCCGCGAGACAAAAGAGTTCAGCTGAAAACCCGTAAAGGCCGGTACGTTCTAGACCCATGCATTTTACGAAGTAAGGGAAAGATATGCTTCCTAATAATCCCACCAAGGCTCCACAAGCTGTTAGAATTCCAAGAATCCATTCGCTGACGTGTTGTGAGTAAGCGTAACCTAAAACAAGACTTAAGTAACATTCAATTGGTTTAACTATATGCCAACCTGTGGTGATCGTATCAAACGCTAAAACTGTCATATAAAGCGAAGCAAGAGCGAGGCCGGCATTCCTTACTGACTGAGACCAGTAGATTTCCCAGCTCATTATGGCTTGACTCCAAGCGTTGTGTATCTTGCTCTTAAACGTAAGTGTTCGTACTTCTTCGTTTGTACCTGAAACGTGTTCCGCCGACAAGGGATCAGTTTCCGGATTTGTTTCCGGATTACCCTCCTTTTGCTTCGCGATGCCTTTTTTGACGGCTAGTGTCGGAAACTGGAGATAAATCCTCAAAAGTAAGTAATATTCGAGGAAAACAGACACCAGGTTCCATGCTGCTATAACTACAGCGGCAATGACCAGCGATGTCCAGGTTATTATCTAAACCGAACGTTTATATATTATTTGGCCAAAATTAATCAGATTAATACCTGACCAACGAGAATTGGGGCGAGAATGTACGTGGATAAATCGATGGATCGAAAATGCGAGTTTAATTTTGATAGGTAACCTTTATCGCCGCCGGCTAGTACTACAATCCAGTCCTTATTCAAACACAACGACGACGCTAAACTAGCCACAGTTCCAATTCCAGCAAGTATGATGATCACCGTACAAGCTAGTGGTAATGCCCATCCTGCCCAGGTTGATTCGAGCCATGATTTGAAGTAAAGAGTCAGGCAGACGCAGGATGCGCACAGAAGAACAGATCCGTTTTGAAGTGCAAGCGATGATCGTGCAGCTATATAACAGTCGAAAGTTGTAGGAACGTTAGAAAGGGAGACTATTTAAAAAAAAAATTGAAATACAGTTTTGCACCTATTAGTCTTGGAGTTTTATCCACCCAGCGTCCAACTGGTCCCCCAAGAAATATTACACACAGATATATCGTTAATCCATAAATCGCTGGAAGTTGCAGTGAACCGGGAGACAATTCTGCCATAAACAGACCAACTGCAAAATTCCACATGCGATCACCCCATGCTGAGAGTCCTCGACTCGCATAAGCTTTCCATATTCCGACAGACATCCTTTAAAAAATTGTAATATTATAGAAGTAAAGAAAAAACTAGACGGCGAAAAATCTTTATTGGAAAAAACATTGGCGCCCCTATTCCTGCTGTATAGTAATTTTATTCGCGTATTGAACGACATCATTGATATGTATTATTATTTTTGATTTCACTGAGTTAGTCAAGTCAACAACAAAGACGACATGTCGGTAAAGGAAGAGCTGCATTTATGAATCCTCAAACACAGATGACGCTATAACTACCCCGAGGACGAAGAGTTTCGGCCGAGTTTTGTTGGCCGAGCATATAGCCCAACTTGAACCGAGACGTCGCTCAGGTTCCGTCAGTAACAGGACAATCCTGGTCACGGCACCAAAAAATGTTAAACAATCTGGGGCAATACGACTTCTTAAAGAAGTCTGCGAGTCCTGCGTTGTGTTGATTAAATGGGAACAAAATGGAGATGATTGTCACTTGATAAAATACATTTCAAGACACAAGAGAGAATTCACTAAAAAAACAGCCACATAAAACGTACTGAGTTTAAAAGATCGTCCACTTAGGTCTGGTTCAAAAACTACACTCGTGGAATGTTCGGTCGAAAGACCTTTTATGTGCTCCCTCCACATACTGGCTTCATGCCCGTTTTCCAAAACATTGCGAGGAGTGTGGTCCAAAAAATATCGTCAAAATTAGAAATAGTTTCTACAATAAAGTCTACGTCCTAAAATTTCCAACAATTCCTGCAGGGCACCAAATCTTGGAGGGATCAAGGCGTAGTTCGTGGAAAGGTGGAATTATAGAACTGTTTTCGGGTTAAGTTAAGGGGGCTACAATTAGTTGTAGCCCCTTAACTTAACCCGAAAACAGTTCTTAGGTAATTATGTTTGTTCCACTCTTGAGTAGCCTACTTAAGTAGCTAGGCTACTCAAGAGTGGGCCAAACATAATTACCTAGGACAAGAACACACCACTCTACTTGACAATTAGAACACCCATGACCAAGTAGACTCTCGCTATCTTCGCATGCAACAACCCTGGTTCGAGGATCCATCCTGCTCGGGTGTCGCTTGCAGGACACGTAATCCGGTACACGAGGCGGATGGATCCTATGGCGTTACACTATAGGATAAAAAGCAAAGCGTGGGAAAAGCGAGTAATGCGAAATAGAGCCGTAACCATATGTTCATACCCTTATTTATAATTTCGAGTGGTTTTGGCTGCTTTTTGAGAGCTTCTAAGTATCCGGTTCAAGTTCTACGAGGTCAAACGTACCTTGAGATCGCAAATTAAGCTTATGCATGGGAATGTAAAATGCGACCAAAGCTAAATTTGAAATTGATGGCTAATTTCCAGTGGTTTCAAATTGTCTGATCTCTCCAACTAAGTTTCTAGGCTGTACATGGTCAAATGCGCGGCCGGTTAGATTAACATTCCAGGAATTTAAAGGAGATCGCCATTTAGGGTTAGCAACTCATGGTCCTTTTTATCTGTGACAGAAGCTAATTAGTATGCTAATTCTTTTTTAGAGTAAAATTATCTGAGTAAAACAGTAAATAAGTTGTTATACAACTAAATTGTACGGCCTGGGTTAAGTTCTCGGAAGTCCAGCTGAATTGGGGTTCACATTTGAGCCCCAGGCTGGGTTGGTCAGGTCAGGTTAGGTTGGTCAGTTTGGTTTGAGAAAGCACATTTGAGCCTTTCCCAAGGCGACCGTCTCAAACAGCACAACTGTTGTTGTAGGGTACCAATAGCTCCGTGGCGCATTTAGCCGACACAGAACACTCTAGAGCGCAAGTGAGTACGCTAAGAAGCGTTGGTGTTTAAAATTAAAGAGTTCTACAGATACGTGTTTGCAACTTGTGCAATGCAATCATTAGGTGAGTACATTCTGTATTCATTTACAAACTAACCGTGCACCTGTAATTCCGCTGATCTATTTTCCTAATGTTTTTTCTGTTTTTGTTTCATACCTATATAGCCTAGATGGCTAGATGTTGGTACAGAAAAACAATGGTAGCGTACGTAGCTGAAAACGCAGTTCAAACAACAGAAGCAATTAGCAAACCTCCATTTGCAAATTTTATGTGTGTGCGGCACCGTAATATCATTGACCGAAAATGAAAACAAACTTGGGGGACGATGAAGTTGTTACTGCAGGAAACAAACCAAAGATGGCAATAAAGTGCCCTTGAATACGTGACGCATTCATGTTCTGAATGCTGTTTTTTTTTCAATTGTGACGCTATCAGTGTTATGGCACCCAGGTAAATTAAATAGTTAATTTCTGTATAAAACCTAATGTATGGCTGATACTTAAATATGGAGGCCAGGTCTTCTACAGAGATTTTAACTTTCGGATAACAGACATTTATTTTTATTATTTATTTATTTTTAGCGCGAAACTGCTGCTACACATTCTTCAGACCCAGCGGATACCATTTCAAAATGATGTTTATACGCCCGGAAGGGCCAAGTGAGACTGCGTCATGTCACTCATTTTTAGTGACTTGGGCTACAATATCGAAAAATTCCTAGAGTGCTTCAGATTAGTGGATATGCTATTTCCGTGACCGTATCGAGCGGCCAAGGTATTTATGAAAATTATCCTGTTATTGATTAGGGTTGGGTAGTGAATATGATGCACCCATCTCTTGTCGGCGGGTCTCAGAAAAAATAGCACAAATACTTTTACTCATAACAGCTCGCGTTATGATCCACCCAAGATTTGTCACCGTTTGTCGTGCTTCATTTTTATTAATCTAATTTTACCTTTTGCGGTTGTTGTATCCTTCACTCGCCCGCTTTTTGTCAGCAGCACCGCTATTTTCTCTTAATCAAACACTGGCGTTTTGCGGGAGTTCAGTGAAACTTAAAGAGATTGTAGGGTAGCGTTTACATATTTTCGTACAAGGTGTAAGTGTAGGACCGAACGTAAAGGATTCAGTTCAAGTCTCCTAACAAATTCCTACTGGTTAGTAGAAATTACAGATGATTTGTTTTGTTTCACAATTGGAGTATCCCTGGAGCTTTCACACTTGCCGGATATTAGACGTGGAAAACGTTCTAGACATTTGAAGCCAGAGTGACGCTTATTTAACACTACTCTGTTCTCCGTCTGGTTGAGCTTTGTCAACCGTTTGCTTCTCATTCGGCATTTCTGGACTTTTCCCTCTATCTTTTATTCATGGCGTTCTTTCTCGCGTGATAAGCCATTCCACTTTTTTTATAGAGGCCGTTTAGTTCTTGGTCATGTTCCGACTTTTGGCGGCCATTATTCGTTGTTATATGATGAGTGATAGTAATATTAGTTTGTGTGTGAATGGTGCGTTAAAAAAACGAGTTTAGTTCCCCATATCTTACGAAGATTAAATTTTTCCCTTGTACATTTTTACGTCCCCTAGTTTGGGGATAATAGACTTAATGACATGCATGATTACACAATGTTTGTGTGTGTTATCGAACAATCCCGTATTTATATGATAGCTGTGTAAATACTCTATAAAAATGCACAGCTTGTCCCAAGAAAGTTAGTTTATGAAAGTACCTCAAACACGTAAAGTTATTCTTTGGCCCTGTTTCTTTCAGCTCTAGCATCGACATCGAAGACAGATCGTGTCGTAAGAAGTAGTCGGTTGTCGGAATTCCTAGCTTTCCTTCCAGCAACTCTTAGTACAAACCATTCGCAATTTTCCTCTGCGAAATTGAAAAGCAAAACTTGTATAACTTATTTTTACATACAAACTGTGATGCGACGGTTAAAAGGGCCAATTATGAAACAGTAAAAACCCATTTTTAAATTTATTATAGAGGGAGGATGGCTACGAGGCTTTGTACTAGTCGAGTCATGCTTGGAGCTCACAGCTACATCACGCAAGTATTTAGCACAGGGAAATAGCTCGGGCTATGTGGATAGCATGGTAAAACTCGTATCAAGTTTTGGCTAAACCTAGCACATATTAATGAAAAATTCTTTAACAGTAACGTAGGACATAACAATAACTAGTGCCAAAAACTTAGATTTCCTTCTCCGATGCGTAACAAACTAGAAATATGCAAATGTAATATTAGTCAATTGACATTCGTTTGGAACTACATGACATAAGCTGCGGTTTTTTAAATATCCTTTGATGCTACGTTTAGCAATGAAAAAATAAAATTACTTTCACAAATTGTATGTAAATAAGAAAATGGTTCTCGAGAAATCTTCCGAATTTTGCCGATTTCGTATGCTAATAGCCTAAGCCGAGGTAAGGTATACACGAGCTTTAAGTGTGCGTTATTCTTTCAGGAATAAGTTCCTCTAACTTCAGCTGTTTTCCTAACTTTATAGGTCCATCACAACTTAAATGCATTCCCAAAATAAGGGGTCCATATTTTTCTTTGTGTCAAGCTTTGGCTGAGGTTTGATGGTCAACTTTCCCCATCTCAGGATTCATAACCGGAACCGGAGGAACCTATGCGTTAAGTCACGTACCGAGAGATCACAATATCTATTGTAATATCTGCTCTCGAGTACAACATACCTCTTTTTAATGGACACTAGAGTGAAGCACACGACATGTAAACTGTCCTATACCAACTTTGCGTTGGGAATGATCAACTCTCATTTTTGCTTGTAAACTATTTTGAAATTAGGTGAGAGCCCATGAAGCACTTTAGCAACGTCCTCCGCGGACAGTCCAGCGTTGGAGTATCCTTTACCGTTGAGAACAGATCACATAGACGTTTGGAATAGAGCACGCCCCGAAACTCTTGCCTATCTTGGCAGGATTCCTCGTGTCGCTGCAATTGTCTAACGTAGTACACACTGGGTAAAGTAGCAAAGTTTCGGAATTTAGCTTGAAAGCGCTCTTAGAGCTGCCAAAAGTTGTTGGCCTGGTAGTAAACTTCTTTTTGCATCGAAACGCAGGCTTTTCCCTGAAAAGGGGGTAGATTAGTCCGGTGAGTTTACTGATGACTGAAAATGTAATGAACCTCTCGAGCAGTGAAGTCGATATTTGTGCGAAGCGGCCGTTGGTAAGAAGGTTGAATTGGTCTGTAGTTATTGGCCATCGGCACAGAAGGAGTTTTGGGATCCCCTTGTCGTAGTCGCCTCAAAGCGTATAACTAGTAATTGAAATAGACGTTGGGGATAAAAAGTTTAAATACGAAGTAATACGCACTTGTTGCTTGGTTATGTAGATGGGTTTGTTGCTGACAAGCCAAGTGACAGTTTCCTGACAGGCTGGCATGGTAAACGAGCCTTCGTATGTGACGTAGTGTTCCGTACTTGGTGATAGTTCTTTGATAGATAAACGTTTAATGGGGGCTTCTTGACCTGTTGTTTTATTTATACAAGATTATAACTATATAGTGTTGCTCGTCGCGTTTTCAAAAGTAGAAGGATACAAATCATATTACCAGCATACTCGATTTTAGACAGCTGATCGGTTATGATGCGCAGTTCGGGGTTGGAAAGGTCCCCAACCTGTTGAATAACAAATGGACATAGATACGTTATTCATAAGTTTGCTGTCTAAAACTTAAACCGTTGCGACAGTCCATAATTTCCAATTGCGTTTGTTCAGCGAAGCTCGCTTTGAAAAAAGGGAATGGATAGAACAATACCTGCAACAAAATGGCCACGCCGACTATTCCATGGGGACTATCCAGTGCTTCTGCGAAGCTTGTGTACAATTGAGCATTGTAGCCGAAAATCTGTAACTGAAAGAACAAGCAAGTCATATGGAGTCAACATCTGGGGTGTCCATATGACCATTACTTGCAAAGCACTGGAGTGGTTAAGAGCAGCCGACTTACCTCAGCTGGAAAAGCTTTGCTAGCAATGGTGTGCTCTGAGCCCTGTTGATCCGTGAGACCGAAATGTAATGCGATTTGATGCATTTCATAGCGATAAGACAGCGGTCCTCCTGTAATATTAACCGCAGGTCGGGTCGCGTTCTCCAGAGTAAACAGGACACCATGGCCGGTATTGCTCAAAAGACCGCTTACCTAGCAAATTGAGTGCATCACCGATTAGTTATTGAGGCAGAATGGACGAATGCTTAGCTTAGGGTAAAGGTCATGTGCTCGGGTAGGAGAAATTGACGGTTAGGAACCTGCTATGACAGCAGTAGTATTCATGTTTGTCCCTGTCCTTGACTATTTCTGCGTCATTGAAGGAAAGAAGTTAAATGCAAAAATTAGCGGTAGTCGCTAACTACGACTTATGTCACCGGAGAGGAAGGGGATAAATACTGTATACGAAAAAAGTAAAGTAAAGTCGATTACATTCATTTTTTATGAATGTGATCCGGGAGTTGGAAGTTTAATTGAAGCTCACTGGGGCACTATTCTGTTTTCTACATGTCAATTTCGGTAGATATATTGCAAGACATACCAGTTCAAATATTTCTCTATAATTGATTTTCTCGCGCTTCTTTGCTCTATAGTATTTCTTTGCCATGGAGTCCTGTGCAGACCTGTGTGACTGGGTCCTTATTTCAGGCTGTTAAGTCTTTTTAAAAAGGTAGGCGTTATGACATGATGCTAAAGCTTACTACTTTGACAAGAACTAAATTCCGGCCTTATTACGCTAAGAGATTTCACATTTTCGCGTAATTGGATGCTCATTGCTAGGCGCTTGCGGCTATAAAGACAACAGCTTGTTAGACGTCAAACACCGTGCTGTCGGGTAGGGCAATTATACGAAGGAACTTAATCAGCTGCCTTGTAAGTTGTAGCTTGTAACCAGTGAACATCCCTTCGGGTATTGGGCATGAAACAAGCTCCGTTGTTGAAAGATTTGCAGGCTCTCTATCTGCCACCGTTTTGCTATGGTAATGTAAAATGATCTCTCCCGTTTCCTGCAGCCAAACCGGGTAAAGCCCAGTAACGGAGAGGAAAAAATGGTTTGCGTGGTAAGAGAAAGCTGTGCTATGGAACTGGGGGTATAGCTCAGGGTGCGCACAGGCAATTACGGAAATGGTTTGACTATACTCGATGCTTGTCGACGTGAAGAGGGCGTAGATTGGGATCGAATAATAGTTGCTTGGGGTCAACGTTAATGGGCGATTGTCGCCGACCACGATTGCACAGACTCCATTCTGGATTGATGAGACCCCAAAAGGCTGGACCTGCAAGTAAATCAAAGAAGAACCATGTGGGACATTAGACATTTTATTTTTAACCAATCTTGGACCTTTTAAATATGTACAGTACATGTCAATAATAATATATAAATAATAACGGGTGGGTAAAAAAATGGAGTTTAAAACTATGAATTCGACCCGTTTCCTCCCTACTATGGCAAGTAAGATTGGTTTGGTTTAGGTGAGGGATCCGCAAAGGGGATTGATATACCCCAACTTAGATGTCACGATAGAGCACGATCCGCAGTACAAGTCAGCTATCTTATGCATGAAAAGAAGCCTCATATTAGGTTCAAAGGAAAAACCTTGGCCTTTTCATGTTTGTTTTTTTTTGCTTTTTGCTTTTTCTTTGTTGTTTTTGGAAGCCCCGCTTCTTTTTTTAAGTAAATTTTTCTCCCGCTTGTACTATACAGTATGACTAAGTCGTCTTGTCTGCCGTGATGAGATGCTTGCTCGGAGATGTTAGGAAGTTTGGCGTTCAGGGGCTCCCAGTCATCCCATTTGCTGCGTTAGCCGTGATAAGAAAATAACTTTAACAAGAAAACAACAGCCTATATATAGCGCTACGCGATTATTAGGCTTTGATTGCGGTTGCCAGATCTGAGGGGAGAAAAAAATGAAGACGGTGGTATTTACCTTTTCTGCGTGGCCAGGGCTTTTATTTCCTATGCAATTATGAGGATGCTAATTCGGTGCAGCTATTTGGAGCGAACGTCTAAAGGTCTAAGTTTTCGGAGGAATAATAACAAAGTGCGGGGAAGAAACGTAGTCAAGCTAGGAGGCTATACAACAGTCCGATTCTGCGGCGTGCGTAAAGTGGAACGATTCCTGAGGGACTCGTGAAAAGGAAGCGAGTTTCCTTGCTCAGCTCCAGCAGCACGGCTAGTGGATGCAGCCACTCCTCACCCAAGTACCCATTGAGCGTGAGTCACTGCTTCCCAGACTTAGCCATAACGTGACCTACGACCCAGGCTTAGATCTTAAGTCGTTTAAAGAGTCTCGCCATGTAATGGTCAATTGACAGGACGCTGCGATTCACAGGTCTTACTTTTGTTCGCTCGCGAAGAGGGCGTTTTCCCACGGAATAAATACGTATTGACAGTTAAAAGGCTATTAAAATGATCTGGTCTTGAGCAGTCGTAAGAAAAAAAGGAAGGGTTTTCTGCTTCTGGGAAAGGCCAAAAGAAAGTGTAAGCGGAACGAGTTGGCGGTCTATAAAGAAGTTTTACTTTGACGACGAACTAACAATGGACCATTGCCTGAAAAAGCTTTTGGTCTTTATTGCACCTTCCCAAATGACATTGAAGGTATAAAGTACTTGAGGATAGCCCCTGTAATGGGTACGCTGCACTTCGGGATTCACAGAGGGAGAAAAAGACCATCAAGAGTGGCGAAAAGAGGGAGCCAGACCTTTCGCTGTGTGATCGTGTTGAGGTTATATGGTTGTCACGTGCTTTGCCCCGAGTTAATGCGAATTACCTGTCAGTGACCATTTAGATAGGAAATTTTCCGGTGCAAAGAGCACCACGAGGACACATGGACATAACCCAGGAGCAGGAATGAATCCAGTTAGGATGTTTAGACGACGAGGACGAACCCGGTCAACGTGCTCTACGTGACGCCCAAGTTCGGTAAGACGTGGTGAGCTTCACTATTTAGTCGGTCTTGGGGAAAAGGTGCCCTAATTTGGGTACCGGAAAGTTGGTCTCTGGCTCCAAAAGCGGGTTAACTTGGGCTGATTTGTCAAACTTTTCTTGTCGATCGCCGAAGCCTTTTTGACTGAGAGCACTGTACCAGTATGAACTAACACAAAGCTGCCATTACTGCAGGGCTGCTTTGAACGTCTCTGCACTGACACAGCCAGCTTATTAAACAGAAACGCGGTTGGGAGTTTTGAGAACGTTCACGATACGTTGAACCACATTATTACGTTGTAGGCTTGACTAAGTAAGACCATCCGACAAAAGACTGGACGAAATAAAAATAAATTCATATCTGACACACTAGCATCACTATTACATTTGTAACGTACCTGAAATGCCTTCGTAGGTCCACCATTCATCCCATTGAACGGCATACGATACTAGGGAGAAAAATGAGTAGGTATAATTAGGTTGGAGTGCATCATAAGTTTGTTTTGTCAAAATGAAACTCGTTGATAAGCACTGAATCTAGTTACTTTTGGGTCATTGTTTCCATGGCCCCCAAAATCGTCAATTGCTAGCTTACAGGGTGGGGTCGCTTTTGCTGAGGGATTCCGTGAGAGGACGTCATAACCTTTGACCGTTCATCTGCGAGCGATCTAACCCACGCCCCCTGCCGTGCCTCATATAGGAGAGATTCTGCTTTAATGTGCAATTGATATCTCATGATTGACAAAAAACCTGGCCTGCTTAAGGAAATGCTACCGAACCCATGTAATATAGGCTGCAGGAAAAAGAAAGTAAAGATTGACCCTTTGTATAAGCTTCTTTTTCCGATTTTTTTTAACCTTTTGCGCCCGTTTAACTGGCTCAGTTAGGTCATCTCATTCTTGTCCCTTTCTATTGAGTCTTGGCCCTTTTTATTGATTGTTATCTATCGCCTTGAAGCAGTACGGTGTATATACGCCCAATTAAAACAGTTCGCTTGAATGAATCATTTCGGCGAAATGGAGTCGTTTTGACAAGTCTGGAGGTCGACTGAGTTACGTTCTACTGTCTGTGCCAATCTTCCGCAAGTTAGGCGCGCAAAAGGATTAGTATTCTTTGACCAAAGTTCTGGGTCTCGAAAATACGAAAGGGTAACTGGCCCTTTAGACTTCTCAGTGAAATCTGTCAAGCATTCTGATGAAGTAATCTAACCTTTTCAAGCTTCAAACACTTGGAAGCATTTCTGGGGTAACGAGCAATCCGTACGCTGGTACTGGCAACTTTGATTCTGGGAACTTAAGGTTGCCCAGCCTCGTAGCGAGTAGCGAATGTAGTGAGTTTTTTTCGCGGAATTCGAGACTAGAGCGTATGGTAAAAATAACAGAAAAATAAATCGTGGGAAAAAAGAGGGTTGAAAGGTTTCTTTTGGACATGGAAACGAAAGGGAGACAGGAAGACCCCGTAATCAGAAAAATGGCTGGAAACTGTTGTGGGAAAACAGAGCACGCATTACGTGAGCGTTACATAGATTTGAGCTGGGTTGTCGTGTTCATTATCGTAAGAGCCCCACTAAGGAGTGAGAGATCATGGTTTCCTTTTTGCTGTTTCTCTTAGATCAGGGGAGGCATCTAAAGATGCGACTGTCATGCCACCAAAAGAATGTGGTACTCTTCTCATTACTGATAAATAAGTGTACGCACGAACGAAAGGGAAAGTTTGGGAGCCAGAGGAAAACTTTGCCTCTCGAACTCTTCTTAAAAGTTTTCAGAGTAAGTACAGACCAGTTACTTTTCTGGAAAGTTTGTTGGAAGAACAGGCGCTTGCTCTTTCCCTCTTTGCGCAGGAAGTTGATGAGTAATTAGCCACAAGGTGGACGTGCATTGTGGTAGCCAACATGCTGACCAACGAATTCGACGCCTTGTCGGAACTGATATTGTTGCGGGGCTCGTGAATCATTAAGTCTAGACGCGTGCTGCTGCTCCCATTTTTAGGTTGCTGTTGATAGATTTTTTTTCGTGCTTTGCCCTTTAGTCCGTAACCTGGATCAAATTAAAGAGCGATCTCTAGGGCCAACTGCCTGCCCTTTCCCTGAATAGCAATTAGCCTTCTCTCTCTCCTGTCTTTCCTCCAGCAACTCTCGCTCCGTAAACCACAACGCACGGAAAAAAGTCGACAAAGACGAAACGAAAATGGACCACCACGTATCGACAACATTAGTCGAATCCATTAGCTCGCCGCTTTAAAGATTGGACTTGATCAACTCTTTTTTTGAACCATACAATACACCCCAGAAAGGGTCGGAGGGTAAAATGGCCCCCCTCTATCAGCTAAATTAGGTTTATAAAGCATTCCATGGGGCGTCTCCATTCTGACTCGAAAACTTGAAAGGAAGTGAGACTGGCGGAAGACAAAGCTGAGTTACATGCGCTTGTCTTCCGCTGTGAGGGAAAATCTTGGGAAGCCAAAACCGAAAAAAAACCGGGAAAAAACGCCAAGGCTGTAACGATGTGAGATAAATAGGAAGACAGAAGAAAACAAGCGTGGTGCTTAGTATTTGTAGATATACGATATACCTGGTGCACGTTGAATGCAGAAGAGCAGCAAGAAAAGTCCCACGAGGGACATGAACCAAGGGGCTTGTCCCTTGACTGGAATTTCCTTGTCAGTCATCATCTCATCTGTTGGCACGGCCCACATAGTAGAAGCGCGGGGAATCGGCGGTTCATGACGCCTGTCACTATACACATACAGGCTACGAGTCAGATCAAGTTACACTTGCGAAACGCAACATTGAACTGCAATGAATCACTTTTTGCGACCTTGAGTGTTATCAGAATTGTGTTTCTTGCATTCCTAAGCGAGTTACCCGGCTTCCTATGTTGGGTATAAAGAAAACGTGATGGGACAAAACGCGTCTTGATCCGATCCTTGATCCAACCTGGGCAGGAGGTGACACACGAATGAGCCGCATGTGTAAGCTATATTCGCGGTTTATATGATGATGGGAGTTCAAGCACATGCGCATCTTGGCGCTTGACTTCTTTTATGCGTCCTACACAGAGAGGAAAAGGGGAAGGCAGAGAGCCACAGGACGTTAAAGTTTTCCTAGAAAAATTCAGCGAGTTGGAAAATGCACCCAGTGCAGGTTAATCGATGTTTTTATATGTTAGAGAATGGTTTGGAGAGCTCCAGGCTAATTAGTAGTTGATCTCGTGCGCTCTATAGAGGGAAACGAACTTGTTCTTTTTAATTGGGCAAGCACGATCGTCCACGTAACAGAACTAGAACGCGAATAACTGCGACAGCAAGCCCTCTCACAAGAGCTTCCTTTTCAGCAACTACGGAGGCCGCTAAGTCGGATAAACAACTCTGCGTGGCAGAATTGGATGCTGTAACAAGACCCTGAAGAGTTCTGTCCATATCTATCTTCGTAGTCTTAAAAATAAATGAAAAAAAGCTAGTGTTTCTATCTAATCGATAAAAAAATCTGACCCTGCATTACAATCTCAATTATAGGTTCAGTTTTAAGCTATTTGACTCGTTCACACGAGCATTACCCGCCAGGCATTGTTATCGTTGACAACAAAGAAGCATGTATCGACAGTTACCGTATTAGCTATGCGATTACTGCTGGTGAAGTGAACGTACTCCGCAAATCAGGATTATATCATGTTTTCTTTTTATGCTCAGGGTACAGCTTCGTTTCTTGTGTGTTTGCTTTAATCTGCATAAACCTTAACATGAGATTTGCATACGAGCAAGGAGAATCTGTGTAAGGATTCTGCGTGTAAGGAGAATCTGTCTTAGTCTCTAGTTAATCGCATTACCTGGGGCCATTTTCTCGTTTCTCGATCGCTCTTCATTGAATCTGAGATGTGCTTTTATGTTCCGTCGCGGTGGATTTGTATTGTGCGAGTCTTTTTGTCTCCCAGGGAAGTACCGCGGCTTTGCATGTACTTGACTGTTGTGTCACATGTCAAGTTTTGGGGTTGTATTGGAGGTAGATTTTGAAGCATATACCTGAAAGATATTAATAAACATAAACGGGTGTGCCATTGTCAGCCACCATTAAAAAACAGTAGAAACCCTGTTTTGCACAATAGCGTGATAATTTTAACTCTGTTTAAGTATGTGTTGTTCGCACGGTTAGATTTGTTCGATTAGCACCGTTGCTCGATTAGCATACGTCTAGAATCTACCTCACGATTCCCACATTACTTTGCGTTGTAAAAATGCCAGTAATTTTACAAGACATGTCCATAACTTCCTGCAACAATTTCCTAATTATAGCACATTTGTACAGTATTTTATTAGTAGATTTCCTTAGTAAAAAGGCTTGAAAATACTACTTTCGTATTGTAACTTTTAATTCATTTTCAATTTTACTATCCTTTATTGGCACAACGGGAGCAGGCGCCAGTAAACTATATGGTCAACTAACAATGAAATTGTATATTTTTAAAGCTAAAACGTTATTGGGAGGTCGTATTATTTATGCTTTTAAAAATCCCAAAAGTTATTGATTCGGCCTGACAATGAGGAGATTGTAGTAGATACTTACATATACGTATGTTAACATTACAGTGAAAAAATACTTTTTACAGCGCAGAACGTAATGAGTGATGTGGCGTAGGACAAAGCGTGGAATTTGTCCCTTGTTCTTTTCCAGAGGTAGTCAGAAGCTGCCGTGCAGAAGGTGCCGTGTAGTGTCGTAATTGGGATTCGTTTTTATAAGTCGTGTATGGAAGGGAGACCCGGAAGAGCATCTGCAAGAGCATGTGAAAGGTTGGGGTTGGGACACCGTAATTACCTCCTGGTTAAGCTAAAAGCGGAAGTGTGAAAGTTATCTGGAAAGTCAGGGATCAAGTCAGTCTTAACAGTATATTTTTAGGCTTTAGCAATCGGACTCCAATACTCATTTTTGAACTGGGCTGCATGATGCAAAAAACGGAGACAAAAGCCCCCAACAGACCAACCGTATTCACTGGGAGTAGCGTATACTTTCATGCAAGCTTGCATGGGCGCTGGCAGTAACTTTGCCTAAGATCTTCCGTGTTCTTTGCACTTGCCGTCTAGGTACGATTAGTAGCGTTCGGACCTTATCTGGAAAGATATCATTGGAGGTAGATTTTGCCCGGATGAAAAGGATCAACCTTTTGAGATCAAGTTACAAGCCAAAAGTCTGAAGGACTCTTCACATTTACATGCAAAATGCGTGCAAAGTAGACGAGAACAAAAGGACCATCAAGAGTGGCCCGTTCATGGTTCTGCCTGCGCTCTTCAAGAAAAAATGTAATTTTAGAGGATCTCTGTAAGCCCTATATAGCGCTGTCCCTCGACGTGGATCGCTTTTTCCGCCATCTCTTACTCATACCGTAACATGCACCTTTTTTACTTTAATTATGAATTACAATTTTGAGAATGGTTTCGGAAGATTAATATAGGTAAGCCTTATCTATAATATAGTATTAAAGTTTGGGGAAGGGGCATCCCTTATTGGCTATTGAATGCACTGTAAAGGAAAGGGGGAAAAAACTCGCGGAGGACGGTAGAGCAAGTGCTGTCCAGATTATTGAGGGTTTCAGGTGACCAAATTCTCACGTTAGGGGGTCCAAATCCGTAGGATTCTTTTGATGACTTTGTGATGGAGTATTATGATCCCAACCCCTCCAAAAGGCTGTAAAAATTCCGGTATAGGACTCTGCCAAGAAGGAGTTTTCTTCCCAAGTCCAGTTTTTGCTGTTAGCGTTATTTCCTATCCATAGAACCGAGAAGTATTTATTGGTGTGGGGCGTTTTGGGGAGGTATTGGATCGCTCTTCTTGTGGGACATTTTTTTCTTCACAAGGAGGAGGAAGTTTCCCGTTTGTGCGGGGTCTTAATGATAGTGCTTACCGTAAGTTAAGGTGACAGAGTTTATCGCGCCCAATCTGTCTCGTGTACATAATTAAACATAAGATCCGTTGCTTGGGGCATGTTTCTTCGCCAGTCCACATGGGTATACAGCTAGCATAGGTGGAGTCTGGCTAGCATACCATGGAATAATAATAGTAAGACTTCCGTAGCGAGCAAAACGTAACGTCCATACAGACTTCAACGAATGACGCGTATTAATGACGAATGTTATGTTGCTGCCAAGGATGTTAACGCACCTGCAGTGAACAAAACAAAAGACTTATGGATTTGAGGGTTTATCGACAGTATAATTGCAGACTTTTCGGGATGGACCAGCTGTGTAGTGGACGTGTTGACAGTCTCTAATGGAAGGGAAATTCTTCTTTGGGTCATTTACCTATGAGTTATGCACCAAGCACTTCAATAAGAAGGCGCTAGAGAGTCGCGTTATGTGCTTATGTCCGGTGTCACTTATCTAACATTCCTTATGTCTAACTGCAGGCGAATTATCTCTCTTGTGTTGTATCCTCTTTTTATTTATGCACTTACGGGGTCTTGACAAATGACGATGTGTACCTTCTTCGTCTTCCGCAGCCTTTTGGCAAGTAAGTTCAATCATTTTCACCTATACGGGAAAGGGAGGTGCGAAGAACCCAAAGGATGAGCCAAACAATTGTTCTCGTTGCTGTCCCATCCGATTGCTATACGCCTTCTCATGTCAAGCGGATAATTAATAAAAGCTTTGGGTTGTCAGCGCCGTGAAAGTAGCTGCTTTGGCTTTGTGTGCTTCCTCCTTTTTCATTCTTCTCCAAAAAAGAAGGATATGCATAGAAAGAGAGAGAGCCGACGTGGGATCTGACATGTGTTGATCAACAGCGCTTGTCACCCGCTCAATTTTGCCGTTGTGATTCATGGTGACGAGGTGATGGTTTTAAGGGAGTGACATGATAAGAACTCGGCAACAGAACAATTATTGCCAGCTTTTCAGCTACCTCTACTGTCAGAGATGACGGTGAATTAAGTTTTTCGCTCTTAATTACGCCTGGTAAAAAGCAAGTTGACTGTTTCCACGTGGGTAATTTCAACTCGATTCATATTTGTGTAAACTAGTGTTTTTTTCCCATGACCTATATGTAAATATTTGGGTATAAAAACGCTCCTAAATTGGGTAAAGGTTCAAGTTTGTACCAGTTCCAAGTTGAATTGGGCTCAAGTTTCAAGAAGTAAATCGTTAGTCCATTTACGAAGAACTGGCCGGTGAGACCAGCTCCGGCATTTTATTTTTCCATTTCGTCTATTAATTGAGCGATTATGAGAGCTTTTGACCGATCACTTTGACAGCTTTGATATGGGAGAACCTAGTAGAGATGTAGTCGTAGGAACGTTCTTAGTAGTAGAAGTGGGTTTGAAAGTCTTCGGTGTAAAAACCACAGGGTTCACTGGTGGTGGGGATCATTAATATTTCCATGAGCAAAGGGAGCCTTTCAGTTTCGCATCTGATGGAATTGGAAGCGAGAAAAGATTAGGCTCTCGTGTCAATACTTTTTCTACGGTCGTGTGTGCTCCGTGGAGGCATTATTATTTCATAGACCCGCGTCTTCCTTCAGAAGGAGAATTGTAGCTGGGCTTGTTCGTTTAAACGAAGAGTTGGAAGCTTTACCGGATTTTTGTTTCTTGTTGCTTAAAAGAAGCACTTCGTAGTACTGGGCTTGATAGATGCTGTTCTCCTGTGCGACACCTACCCAGCATACCGAACACAGCGGAAAAGAGTTTTGCCATTGTAATGAAACTAAGATTGTGGGTGCTGTGTCTTGTAGAAAAGGAAATTCTCTAGTTAGTAATATTCGTGGGTGGTCTTTTAGACGTATCAATTAACGTTCACGACCATGAAGGTGTGAGAAAAACATAAGTTTATATCCTGGAAATGGTTTCGTTTGAGCGTTAGTTTCCCATGTTTGTATGAGGGAATTGTCACTGCATTGCGCGTGTAGATGGCGAACGTTGAATGGCCTCTTGTTTGTTTGTGTTTTAACGTATCTTTTTGTTTTGTTTTAGAGTCCTAGTTGAAACATAGCATTTCCTTATTAACGTAATGGTTTGATTGCGGATTACAGAGCATACCACAAAACAAAAGTAGGTACAGCATGCGTGATAAAAACAACATCAGAAAAGAGCAGCTGATCGTTTTTTGCCATGTTGCAGATAAAGATGCGAACAACACGTTTAGAAAAACCGTAGTCATAGTTCACATTAGATCAGGAAAGACCGTAGGGAGTAACTGTTTTCAGACAGGGTGACTGCATGTAAGTTGAATCAGAAAAATAAGCCAGGAAGGTATATTTTGTTGCTCCAAAAGGTGGAAAGCTAGGCAGAGGACTTTTCCTAACTAACTGGAGTACTATACAGAATGCAAGCTCCCCACCGTCGCAACCAAAAAGGAAAAAGCTCCCAAACTCGCTTAATGAGATCTCAGCACGACACGTTAACTTCCGGACAGGAATTCGAGCATATAGGAAAGGGACTATTTCGTTATGAAAACAGCATTTGCGGCTACTATTGCCACAGATTTCCTAACCTCTGGTATTCTTAGTTTGACAGACAAAAGAAAAATCTCGCTTGTGTAGAATCCGTGTGTACTTTTGGTCTATTCTTGTCTGATTTGTCCATTTGCCAGAGAAGAAACATTTCCCGTAACGTGTGTGGGGAAATCCTATTCAGCTGATGACATTTAACGACTCCCTTCTGTTTGAGGTAAGAGGAGCAGCCCTTAGCTCACGGAAACGCTACTGATTTCTGATTTCAGGACATGCAAGCTAGAATCCGTTAATTCTCTTCGTTTAAGTATACTTGTCCATCGTAACCACGTTTAGGGACAAGCCAGCTTTTCATAAGAAGCAATCCCAAGCCTATGAACTGCAACCATTATACTGCTGGCATGAAAAAAAGCAAGCACCGGAGACGAATATTGAAGATGAAGCGACGTCACGGGACAATAAACATGACAGGTAAAACGGCTCAGTTTGTGGCCAATGTCTTTTACCTTTCTAGTTGGGGTGAAAAAGAAAAACCCGAGGACGGAAACCCGGCATTGCTATTTTTCTCTCTCTTTTTTTGCTCTTAACCCTGCGAAGGTAGGAATAGCAAGACGGTCGACGGGGTTAAAATGTTCTCAATTTTTTCGGCCGTCACTTAAATTGCTTCTGTAACAATATATACGCTCCGTGTCAAGGCAAAAAAACAAGCAAGCAACCTTTGTGTGCCCTTTTTACTTTCTTAACTATGTGTGTTACCGAACAGGGCATGGATGCCGGGTCTTTTAGTGGAAGGTCTTTATTTTTCAAGAGATTGTCGTCGTTTGGAGGTGGGGAGTTTCCTTGGTCTATGTTAGCGTGCGCTGGTTGACGATGAAGTGGTTGTCGCTGGTGCTCCAGATCGGCCCTAAAAACGTCACCTGAAGACGGGGTCAAGGGACTATTGTTGCGAGAGCCAGCACGTTGCAAACAGTGTATCTTTTTGTCTGTGGAGGCGTGTCATTTCTTACTTTTGTGTACAGGAATACTCGGATTGTAAAAATCGACGAAGGTGTGTTTATTCGGCCTACGTCGATTGCTTTTTTCCCTTTCTTTTTGAAGGGAGGGGGTGAGAAAGATGTGGGTTTTAAAGGGAAGAGATGTAGAGGTTTGAGTTGAGGACTTTGGTTTATGCCTGCGGAGACGATGAGGAGTAAACGGGCAGTGCACTGCAGTACGTTTTCCTTTTATTGAAGGGCGAACGATTCTATCCGTCCTGTTTTGGTATGGGCTCGATTCCCGCGGGAGTAAGCTTCCTTTTTTCTGCTGTTTCTCTGCCATTGCGTGATGGTTATAATGGCTGAAAATCGAACGCCAGACCCAGGATCTTCGTCTCGGGCATCAACGTAGAAAGAATGTTGGATAGGTCTAGGGAGCACCATCTTTTCTGACTGATTAATGATTCGCATTCAACGATCTCTTTTGAATTATTTTTTCTTTTCCTCTTTAATTGTATAAGAGAAGAGGAAGGGGGTGTAAAAACAACGCTTTTCCTTGAAATTCAAGTTCACTGCTTTCAAACTCCCGGAGTAAGAGCTCTGATAAGCCGTAGTCCGCATACCGGGAGAGAGAGAGAAGAAAAGATGCTTGATTAGACATTACTTATAATTATTATGCTCGCGTATAGTGCTGCGAGGCTGTTACAAAGCTTTTGTGCGTGTCGTGGGGCTGGGAAGTTGTTGGCGTCTCCGAAGTTTTTAATGAGCTTTGTTGCGGGAGAGCAAGCAGACTGGCAAGTTTGAAACTCAAAAGAGCTTTGGCTATAGGCAGGTGTACTGTATTGTCTTCTTGCTCTGCGCTGAAGGAGCTTGGGGAGAGCACGAACTTCAGAGTTGGCAAGCCAGTTGGCGTAGACACATCATGTCGAATTAGGTTCCTTTTCCCGTTTTTCCTGCTCTAAGCAATTTTCACATCCGATAATGACTGCATTAAAAGAAACTTTTTTGATTGGTTTTCGTTTTCAGACAGCATAAAAAAAATATTGGTGTAAAAAAAAAATTGGTGTGCTAAAGAATATTGACTTTTTGAGAGCTGGGTGTATACCACGAGAACTATACACAATCTACTTTCTGGACCCCGAGGGACAGGAGCAAAAGGATGCAGAATATGTGGAGGAGTTAAAAAAAATTCTAATGCTTTGCACATCAGCATCATCCTTTTCTTGGGGCCGCGCCCCGAGCAGCCGAGTAACGTCTCCTATCGAAGTCTCCCAGGGACCGTCACCGGTCGTACCTTGTTAGGTTAGGTTTGTTCGCGAAACCCTAAGGATGTCAGCGTTCATCTGTCAAAACGTTAGCAATGCAACGGGAACGGAGACAGAGAAAGAGAGTAGAGAAACTGGAAGAAAGAAGAACGGAACCCAAACCCGAAAATTTGTGCTTCAATCTGGTCTGTCGAAAGTAAGAATTAGGAACCATTGCCTTGTCCGGACTTGAAATGTTTATTTTTTCTTCTGTTCGGGATAACCGTGTTTGAAGACCGTAATCTTTCATGCTTGTCCATTGATTCGTTCTTCCCACATAAGGGGGTGCTTTTGAGATTTTCGTTAGACTGCTGATCTTATAGGGAAGAGAAAAAGAAGCAACGAAGAGAAAAGACAGCACTGATGTAAAAGCCAATGCAGCGCAGCAGTTAGGAGAGAAATACACGCTCTTTGGGTTTCGGGAAAAGAAAAAAAAGTTTGTAAAGACTTTCGAGTGCCAGGAATTCATTACACTGATGGAAAGCTTATTACTGGAATAAGTAATGGCATGCATTTATAGAAGGACTTTGAGGGCAAAACTAACAGAAGGATACCGAACTACAGGCACACTGATACAATTTCCTCGGTTCCCGAGCAGATGTCACCGACATGTTTCAGTATTTTAGTAAAAATGGGAAACAATTTCTTGACCAGATTCTTTTGCTGGTGTCGTCGCTTTTGACTTGGCATTTGCAGTTAGTATAATATAGCCTGGCAGCAATTTCATGTCGAGTGTTTTGTGACCAGCCTCAAGCGATCTAAACTATATAGCAGTTTTGTGCTGCTACATGTTTTTATTTTATTGTCCTTCATCAAGCTTCACCTCATGGGCAACAATAGCAGGGTTGATTGGTGTGCGCAACCAGGATTTCTCCGTGGTTTGCGTTTACAACCAAATAACGTTCTCAAGCTACTCCATTTCTCTTGGTTTTAAAAAAACGAATACAGGGTTAGAAGCAAGTTTTCACTTGAATTTATTTATTCCCGGAAACGGAATTCAAAGCAAGTGCTTTTTTATAGAAAGAGATATAAAGTGAGACGAAATCATCCATCATGCATCATATAGCCAACCCAATTTATCTTTTTAGGCGCCAAAACATAGTAGCCTGTGGTCCGTGAGCAACACCCGACAAACTATTACTCATACATTTCCAGGGACACTGAAAGGGAATACACTTGTGTATTGATAGTAGGTTAGTCTCTTTGCATTGGGTACTGTACAGTACCTATTAGTCTACGTGCATCCAAGAAGCGCTTACTGTCTTGCCTATCAGACATCCAATACTAACACCGACTTGTCAGAATGCATAGATACCCAATCCTTTATGGCTGCTTAGGACTGGAACGGTAGCAGCATGTCTTTTTGTCGTTCCGGCATAACATACGATATGCTTGGCGCTGTGCTGTCACGAAGAATACACACACTCCCTTTAGGTGTTGTGTTTGTCTCTGTTTTCACCTTAGAAACGGGAACATTCTCCTTTAAAAGTATACGTGTCAGTTGAGACATTTTCGTGCGTTTTCTAAGCGATTTTTCCTCAATTTTTTTTTCTCTCTCTATTGCCAAATAGCTAATGAAGAGCGAAAAAGAGAGTAAAATGAGCGTAGGTGGCGATAGAAATAGGTTCAGTCCGACTCGGAAAGTGTGCAGGTTATCCAGCAAGGCTTTTCACGAGTTGCCGCTTTGCATACAGAAGTAGCGATCCCAGATGTGGTTGTTATGCTAGCCACGGAACTTCAATAGGCTGTTGTGGGCAAATGAGGTCGTAATTTGTGTCGATGCCAGGCTCCCCTGATACCTTCCCCCTAAATATGTGGCTTCCGACATGTTTTGTGTGCTGCCCAACCAAGTTGAGCCCCGCATAGCCGCTAACATATATCGGACAGGAGGGCTCTCCTACATCTTTTAGCTATGCATCGCTGCAACCCATAGTCGTTTATCATAATTCTTTTTGAGCACCTCCGGGCCCCGTCTTCCACGGCAAACTGTCGTCCTTAAGACCAAGTCGTCCGGGTCGTAAATTAGCTGTACGATTTCAAAGTGTATGTCTAGAGATAATAAAAGAAAACGGATCTTTTTCTTACGTACGAGCTATCAAGCCTAGTTTGTCTTATGGTAATCAAGTATCCAGTTAGATAATTTTGGCAGATTCCAAGTCAAATAAACTATTATTCGTGTTTTCTTCAAGCACCGAGATTTTTCTCCTGTAATCTAGGAGCATACAATAACAAGGTAAACACGACGTAAACAAAAGTACATACGATGTGTACAATACAGTACAAGGTACATAGAATGGGCAGATAATAGACTGTACAAATTTTGAGCTGTGTTGTTTTTATTGCTATTGGAGTGGAAATGTTAGTCGGTCCAACTCGGTTTACTTCCCGTATTAGTTCGAACAGTCTGTTATGGACACTGTCTTCCGGTTGTAACACTAGATGGCTGTAGCAAGCTTTCCTTGAATATTTCGGTACCAACTTTCGCGGCAATTCAAGGCTGTGTTCGAAAAAAGGCTTTTGTTTTGCCAGCCTGCTTCTGCTTCACTTTTTGTAGCTGAAAACTGCTTTCATGTCGACTAGAAGGACACAGCATTTTCTGATTCATTACATTAATGGCTTAGATTATTCGGTTAATTAATTCGATTATTCGATTGATTGTAAGGAAGATTCAAATACAAATGCGACAAGTGTGGGAAAATTTTGCAAGCTGACACAGCACTAAAATGCTTATGCGAAATATGCGTAGCTTCAACAGCAAGTATTACTTGCAAAGGGATTATTGATGACAAGTTAGACGAGCACTAGATAAAAGATATTGTAAAACGTGTGATTTGCCAACTTTTCAAGTGCATAATTAGGTAACGTTATTAACTGAATGTATACCATATACTTATACCAGCTTGAGAGATTGAATAACTTAAATGCAGTTTGTAAAAGGAAATATCCAACCACCGAGTCGGTTATCCTATAGCAGTCTTAGAGTCATGACAAATCATTTGACTGCCCACCTTCTGTCCCTATCATTATGCTAGCACCCCAAGTCATACAAGTCGGCAGTTTTCAGCAGCCGGTAAGTCTGTGACCTGAATAAAGCAACTATTGAATCCCGAGTCCAATTACACTGTCATGTTACCGTCACTTGAGTAATTTAGAAACGATGCGATTAGTTCTCTTTGCCGTCCTCCAACGTTTGGCTCTGACTCAATGAAGAATTATGAACTTCACTGCCAATGTAGTCTATTTATTAAGAATTGTACGTAAAGGACTCGTTGTCATCTATCCGAATTCTTTTGTGACGTTCTTTCATCGAATCCTCACGTCCAGGTGCTTTTCGATGGAAACTTGTTTTACCACTTCACATGTTCTACCGTTTACCTCAGTCGTCAAATTTTCATTGTTCCACTGCCTCGCAGCAAAGAAAGTAAGTATAAGTAAGAAATTGAAGTGTCCTAGCCGAAGTGCAGGTTTTGCTAAAAGTCGTTTATGTAGGAACTTCGAAGTTGGGGGTTAAACGTTTGAGCTTTCAATTAAGATATTCATCAGTTTGACTGGCCTGTCCTCTCCGGATGTTCTGTTTTAGAAGACATTTTGCCAGTCTTATGAATAAGAGAAAGGTTCTTGAGAGTGGTTGAACATGTAAAATGGAACCTTGTTTCCGCCAGTGCAAACGCCCTTCGACTGCCTACCATACAAGATTAACATCAAAATCAACGTTGAAATCGTTAAAATCGTTAAGATCAAAATCAACGATAAAGTCTTTCCAAAGGCTTACAATGACGAAGAGCACACGTTTAACGCTGTGATCAAGTATATTGAAGTACTGTAATTCAAACAATAAAAAAAAGTTGAAAAACTTTCCTGAAGAAAAATATTTTATTTTTATATTGTTGTCTTGGGCTGTCGTTTTTGTTCCATATAGCTCGCAGGTGTAAAATTATGTTCGGCGCGGTTGCCACTTCTGAGAAGAAGCTCGGTTGCTGCTGTATAGACTGCGTGAACAAGCCACTCGTGGTGTTGAGAATGCCCCATCATCCTTAGTCCGCTAGCGTATTCTGTAAAAAGCGCCTGAATACTAAAAAAATGGTTTAGAGGATGCCATTTAAACAGCAGGGTTGTCCCCACTTGTATCCCTAAACAGCACATCTTTTTTTTATTTTTTGGTTCCAATGATTTTTCCCATAGATGATCTATACACTGACTTCTATCAGACGCCTTTTTATATCAAATCACCCCAAAGAAAAAACTCACACCAACTAGGCAGTTGGGCTGATGTTTGAAATGGTTGTGTAATATTGAAAGATGGACCACACCAAGTTCCTATAGACTTTTTGTGCTGGCTTGCTTCGACTGAGTTGTAGGCCCGAAAGGCTCGCTATTATCTATAAGCTTTGAAATCCTCGGCAAAATAAGGCTGATTGAAAGCGTGCAAGTCAGCACTCACATAAAGCAGGCAAGCATCATTGTTGATCACTAGGATTGAAGACTTCTTATTTCTGTTCTGCCTCAGGTTTGATAAATGGTATACCGTAAGTCTATAAGAGAGCCAAGGGTGCAAGCTTTGCATGGACTGATCCTGGAGCCGTGAAAATATAAAGACTTGCTGCGTCGTGGGCTAAGAAAGGTTCTGAATTTGATGCTTGTTATACAACCACAATCAGAGTGACTCTTCTTCAGACATAAAGCCTCGTGTGTCTCTTTTCAATGCAGACCGTACACATGCAAACAGCCGTCGTTGAAATAACAGCCGGCTAGGTTACACAGTCTTGTTTGAGTACTCTTCTTTTTAGCTGCTTCACAGCATATTCAAGGGAGCTAGATATGAAGATTACACTCTTGAAAATTCCCTAAATTTCCAATAAATATATCTAAGTATGTCCTGCACAATTTCTATAATCGTAATGCCGTTTACTGTATTTTATTTGCATTATTACCCATTTCTGCGTCGGAACATTTCCACATTTAAATTCATAGTTCCATTTTTACACTAGAGAATTAGACTTCTATCGAAATTTTACCATTTCTTGATTGGCACGCAGAACAGGTACCAGGCACTACGTTGTGTGTATGTGATCTTCACGATGGAAAATGGATGATTTTAGTAGCTACAGTTGTGTTATATTCGCGCAACATGTGTGTACAGTCCATGCCTTCTGTACTTCATGAAGTGGTACATCTATGCGGAGCGGAAGCGTCAGTTTAGGTAGCGAGTAATAGCTGGCATGGGGTGTAGTCCATATTGTCATTGCCACTTAGCCAGGGATTGAAAGGTGACAAAAGACAAGTTAATGGAGGGGGGCTGTATAGGCAGGTATACGGTCAGTGGTCCTTCCAGCTCGGGCGGTGTTGGTTTTAGTAGCGCGATGTAATGCATTACAATGAGTCGGAAATGGGATACGTGTAAACAGCAATTTTTCAGCCCGCTATAACCAGGTCGAGCCGTTGTTTATAGTCTTAGAAGTACCTAACTAATTACTTTTTTTAACTTAAAATCGGAACAACAGCCCAAGTTTATATAAACTTTTCCTTTTTTCCGTGGAAACTAAGAGCCGGATTAATTCCGTTATTTATTTGTCGTAATAAGCACAAGTTGTTGGCACTTAATTCTGCAGGCTCATTTCCATCTTATTTCTATGCCTGTAAGCTTGAACGCGGAACTTCTTGGCGGCACGCATGGTGTGATCAATAGGATTAATAAAAAAAATGGATTTTAAAAAATGGCTTAAATTAATGTAACAGTGTTCCAGTAGCTGTCTATTTGAATTCAGATTCAATATATCTTGTAAGTCTTTTTCATTTCGATTCAGTTATAAAAAGCTTAAGAAAAAGCGTTATTTTTCAGCCCAGCAACTGTTTCGATGAGCTCGTGTATTTGTCTATGTAACGCATAATTATTATTCATTGCTACAGTCATAGTAGTGAAAATATTGGACGCATTTTCGACTACACTAGGTCCACTTTTATGTGTGTTTTATTGACGGAGCATAAACGGCGACCCAAATGAACAATAGAAGAGCCCATCAACCGAGTTGAATGCATGTCACCCGCTTTTCTCTCGCACTTCATTCTCTCTCCCCCTCCCCCTGTCGCTTTCCCCAGAAAGCTAGGCCGGAAAACTATTCTAGACAGAATGGTGTATTATCATCGCTATCGATTCTCATTAGTGATTAGCCATAGAAAGGGGGTTCTTGTGGAACGGTGCAAGGAAAGACAATTGTTGTCGAGTTTCGGGAGCGGAGGTAGTCTAAGCTAGCCAACAAGAAGTGGCAACTGCCCCGTTTCCCGAAGTGCACGTCACCTGCTTCCCTTTGTTCAGTTATTGAGAAGCCCATTTTCAAAGTAGAAGCGTACAATAGTGGTAGTACGGTCTGGGTCTCATAGGTTTGTCGAGCTTGCCAATGCTAGGCGAGAAATATTGTAACAAGCGAAGGCGGGGGTGCGAGGCAAAGGGACAAACAACCGTGGACTGCGACGTCGCTGGCGCCGCTCGAGTCTCTCCCAATGAGAACGCTTTCCGATGATTCGGGGTTCCACGCTGCGACGCACTCATCCGGTTGATCAGCCATGCGAAGTGCTGAAGCCAAAGACACTTGATTTTCAAAGAGGTTTCTGCGAGGAAATTGGTTTCCAATGGTCTATTTGAGTGCTTTTCTCTGGTGCAGTTTTATTTACTTTGCATAATGAAGGGTGTCGTGCGGGAGTAGAGTCATCGGCGCCAAGATCGGGCCGTGACCGCGACCACAAGACCCAGCAGCCAGCACCTTTCGTCAGTATGCCTTGTCATTAAAGACCACGTCGAATTTGACTCTGGGTGACAAATCGCGTCTAAACCACGTCTTTTCATCCAATTTCGCGTAAAAAGTCTTTTGGGGATTTAAAGCCTACATTCCGCTCCGTTTTTTTTCTTGGGTGTGTGTTTTTTGGTATATACACCGGGAAAAAGAGTAAAAGCTTTCTACAACGTCGCACAAATACTATACAATTAAAAGAAAAGTTATCTGTGAAAGCGATTCTTAGCCATTGTCTGCCTTAAAATGGCTTCCTTCTATTATTGGACAGCGATGACAAGTCTAGTTCCTGAATAACAAATTCAGAACTTTAATAACAAACACACTAACTCACTCACAGATTTGGTACAGCGAACAACTTTACGGGAACAGTTTGAGGTTTGGGACAGTCAGTGAAAACTGTTTGATTTGTTGCTGCAAGGTCTTACAGACAGGAGGATTGGATTGTTGGGTGATGTATATCCGTCGAGAGGAAAAAAAATAATGGGATGAATAGGCGGGGTATTCATTTTCACTGGGGAAATGGAAGAGACCCATTCTCGGTGAAAAATTACGAGTCTGATTTTGAATTTGCATGTGCGTGATCAAGCTAACTGGAAAACCTGGCAGGATGTATAGTCTATGTATGTTATGTGCAGCATCTCGCGTTTCTATCAAGCAAGCTTGATTTACGACTGGGCTTTCATCGCCTTTATACCTTCTAGTATGCAGTGCATTTCTTGTACAGCCGCAACTCTTATACCGTTTCATTTAACGAATGAATTACTTGAGGATGCAAATCCATGTTACTAGTGAGGGTGCAAAAAAAGGAAGGCAAACAAACCTAGCCGCAGTCACTTCTGTCTTAACTCTTCAATACATAGCGGGGAAACAGTCATAAATAAGGATTCCAAGTGCTGCCTATGGACTAACACTTGACGACGTTTGATCACGCTTCACTCGCTTTCTTGAAAGTTGCCCAGCATTTGGTGATGCGATGCGTCGGTCCCGAGATCTTTGGAGCCTAATCTGGCTCGTATTTAGGATGCTGAATGCTGATGCCACTCTACCAAAAAAGAGAACTTGATCTGTTGCCGTTACATCCTAAACATGGCGTTTTTTAACCATTCTATATATGTTTTTTTTTGCTGCCTTGTAAAAGGAGCTACCTCTGTCCGCACCATTAATTCCATTACAGAGTGTACAACTAAAACCTGAATAGTCAAGCCATCATAGCTACTTGAAGGTAGATTATGATTCATGGGCTTGAAAAGGCTTTAACTTTGGGGCTGTCCAAAAAGCGCAGGATGCTGCAACTAATATGCAGTCCTTTCTCGTGGGACTGAAGAGCTAGCCAAGCAAATCTCTACCTGTTTCGTCGTGTTCTAAAGCAAGTTCAGCTCAGCCTTATGACGGGTAAAAAGAAAATCACTCTGAGATGAAAGACTCTGCAATCTACGATCCAAAAAGAAAATACATAGCAAAAATAGTCAACTTTACCAATGTGAGAAACGAAGGCTTTTATCCTATAATTTGCACTGCAGTTCAGTCACATTTTACAATGTCCCGCGGTTTTGTGGGGTAAATATCTTAATTTAATGTCAGTGGCGTTTTTACCCTTCAAATAATTGGCCATATTGACATAAATTACAGTATCCTACCGGTTTTCCTCGCTCTCTTGATCTGCCCAGCGCTAAAGTTTCAAGCTGCAACACATCAGGGGGTGTAGTATAAACACGCAATTTGAAAAAAGGAATACACATATATATAAAGGAGTTTGATGTTCTGACTAAAACGCAACGCTCTTTTTTGTTCTTTCGCTTGCTCCGTGATGAATCTTATTGCGTTGAGCTTCCATATTTTGGAAGCTGTCAAACAAAGTTGAAAAGGTCTTGAACTTGGTTGAAGCATTACGATTGTAGGCTGCGAATATATAGCGGTTAGCGTAGAGAGGATGAGGTTTTCTTCATCCACCCGGGGAGCTTGTTTAATGAAGGTTTGGTTTTTTATAACTCCTCCGCTGTCCCGGCGCGGGTTTTAAAGCAGGTTGGCTGCAGTTTTATAACTTTATCCTTTATTTCACAAGTTGTGCTCATCAGGGAGGCTGCTGCTGCGAAAACTTGTTAAAGCAGAAGGTAATTACAGGGCCGCATGATTTGTTGTAGACGCAACACACATTTCATGTGGAAATGGTGTAAAAAAAGCTACTTATTTTAAAGCCGCTAGGGAGGAGACTGGTATTGTTTCTTTCTCTCCCCCCCCCCTTTTCTTCAAGGGGACCATGAGCATAATTTGTACTTTATGTTGAATAAACGACAGTTGCAGCATTTTTTACGAACTTGTTTGGCGGCCGTGGCTGCTTGTGTTCAGTTGGGGAGTGAAAATCTGTCTAAATTCCGCGCGTAAACGAAGAGAATTGACGTCAAGAGAAAATTCTTAGTTTGTGGTAGCAAAGGACTGCAATACAAGTTACAAAAGGCGTCAATGATGCAGCCAAAGCCCAAACCAGAGCCTTGGGCTTATGGGTGGATGTGGTCGCTTCTATTGAAAGTGGCGGCTTCTTTTCCGAAAGCCCATGCGACGGATTTATGAGCCGTGCAATGTTTAGCCAGGTAGCCAGGGACTCACGAGAGCTTTACAGTTCACTATCAAATAAATAACACGGTAAAATTTGATATAAAAAACCTGACTCCTTAGACTTTGTATCTGCGTATGGTTTGGCCTTTCTTCCCAAGTTTTCGTTTTCCTCTAATTTCCCTTTCCGTGCATATCCAAATGCAATTGAATGGAAAGAGGAATGAAAAGGCAGCTTAAACACAACCTCTTCAACGTCTTACACTCTCTCAGTTATTGCTATTAGTTTTCAATGATTTCGTGTGCTTTACCAACCGTGTTGTAGTACCTATCTGGGGTTGGAAATGAAATGTCCAAGATCTTGTATAATACACAAGTTTTGCATTGGGTATTCAAAGGTTTCCTCGTGGCTTTTGCTCACGTCGTGAGACAGATCACTAATAATTAATTTAAAATTTTCTACGACAAAAAATACTGTCGGTAGTGTGCACAATGCAGTGTTTGCGTACTTGGAATCTTTGTGTAAACGGAAAACTTGCTCCTTTTGGTGCTTAACATTATGCCCGTAGAATAATGTAGCTGGTCTTATCGTCGGATGTTGATGGATGAGCCAAATCCATCAACGCGCACGGAGGTACCTACACAAAACTACAAAAGCTTATGAAAGCTTACGTTATCCATACCACGATGCTATAGAAGCTTGGTTTTGTCCTGTCTTCCTCTTTCTGGCTGCATTAGCAAGTTTACCTGCACTTCAGAAACATCTTGCAAAGAGATTTAAAAAGAACAAAATATTACCCTTCTCCACAACGTTACTTTTTGTAACACGAATGTTGTGTGCATTCCGTGTTGCTCTTGTAGAGAGAGAGAAAAGGTTAGAGAGAGAGGTTCGGTGGGTTTTGGTTGGAATGGGACTCTTTTATTCAGGAGCATTTTATTCAACCCGGAGCAGTAGTGTTAAGTACTGAATGCTACAGGTAATGAGGGGGAAGAAAAATATATTCCCGTACCGGTAAAGTGTAAAGAGCAGGATAAATAATACTGTACAAAAAGGGGTTATCGTATCTATGTATGCAGGCCGCAGCCAGGTTTCGGAAGTGGGTTAGTCATCCGTGCTTGAATTCGCGCTCAATTGGCCATCAACTGGTATGCTCTTTAGTCTCAGCTTTTAAAGCGCGGCACAGACTGATTATTGTTTGAGAAAAAAAATAGGTTTTACGTTGTGGAAACCTTATTTAAGACAAACCGTGTGCCACCACAGGGGGGCACAAGTTCTTAATTCAGGGACTTGAAAAGCCAACACAGGCCCTTCCATTTTTGTTTGTACCCCTTCTTATCGTGCCAACCCTTGGCCTTAGCTTGGAAATGAGTGTCCTGTTGTGTGGTGATGAGATACCATGGTCATTAAAAGCAGCCAAGACGCAAAGGAGAAGTCCCTGTTACTAGCGTGATTAATATCCAATTGTAACGCGTGATTAATTTACACCATTTTGCTCCGAGTTTCCATCACCTGGCTCTTTTCTCAAGTCTTTCAAGTTACGTTGATCGGCTGCACCTTTATTCTCGCCGGAGCATCAACTAAGCTTTAAAAAGCCTACTATAGGGGTATTCCTTTAGAGTGACCTTTGTCTCGGGGTGTCGAATTTCTTTATTCTTTATGGATTTCTTTTTTTGGCTTTGTCGATTCCTCTGTCGTTGTGCCGTTCTATAGTCATTAAAGACTTTGGCTACCTATTGTAGACCGTCCATGAAGTAAGAGTTGGACATTTTTCAATGTTAGTTTACTCGACATGCGGTATTCTGCTATTTCCTAACACAATTTCATATTGTTGGTACTGAATTCTAGTTCGCTTGAAATGTTGAAATTAGACTGTAGTGAATTCCAGAATGGCAAGTTATAAAATCCCAAAACAATGTAACTAATTACTACTAGAAATAGTATTGGATTCTAAATGTTAATAGTCAATCATTCATAATTTATTTAAAATTTTCAGTTAATTTGATTGGGTTATGTCATGAATTTCCTTCATTGAGTTAAAGTAGTTGAAATAGAGTTCAAATGAGTTTTTCATTGCATCAACACTGTACTTTAGTTTAGCTTTTGTCAAGCTCCTATTCTATTATTGCTTTTTTTAATCTGCTCGTTCTTTTTCATTAGGAGGTTGAAAAAGCGTTGATGGGTTGAAATTCATTGTGGCTGAGATTGAGTTTTAGTTTAACTCTGCTTTGTGTACCCTTTGCTTACACGTTCAGTGTCCTGCAGGGTGCAATTCGGTTGGTAATGGAGGTTTAGTTTGTTCTGTAGAAAGGCAAGAGAAAGAAGGTTTGGTGTTTTTTTATTTCTCAAGGTATGTAATCAAAGTATGGGGGGAAAATGTGAGCTCCTGCCGAGGTAATTCTATTGCTCTGACACTGAAATTGCCGAAGACGAAGTGGCTGTCGGGAAAAATAGCGACTGGCTCACCTCATAAATCTACGACATTATCACGTAACAGATCACGTGTCTGCTTCCTACAGTGGGCAGCACGTTGGCTAATGAACCTTTTCTACTGTCCTCTATCCGTTAATGTCCAAGCATTAGCCTCTCTTTTGTCTTTTCTCTAGAGAGCTCTAGAGTACAAACCCATCTAGAAGCTTAAGAATATTTGTTTATTATAATATAAACAGGACGAACCAACTGCTGTGAGCTGTGGATTCTGGCAACTCTCTAATAGGTTCTAAACTGGCCGGTATGGCATTATAACCCTATTACAGCCTTAATTAGTAAGATGACTGGATGAGAGAAACTAAACTATACTATATATGTATACCGGACTGAAGAATTGTGTTCGTTTGCGTCTAGCGCCTACCCTGAACCTCGCCGTAACCGTCAAGTCCAAGAGTGACGGACGCGCGCTGTTTTTCCTATTTAGCGCCAGGCATTGCGGAGCGGTACATCCGGTATGCATTTACCCGAGTCTAGTATACAGCGCTTTCCCGGGCCATCAAGTGAACATAAGATGATGCTCAATGCACGCATGGAAAATACGGTTAAATTGAAGGGGCATTACTCAGAGGTAAGGCTTTTGTATAGAGTCTGCATTTTGTGAATGTTTATAATGTGCCGGCATCCGTTCCAAAGAACGTGTCAGGAGAGGTATAGCCAAGTAGGAATCGTCAGTGAACACCGCATCCACCTTGACAGGTTTAGGCCAAGATGACAGCGGGATATGGGGAGAACATACTTTCACGCAGGCAGTCAGCCTCATTCTTGGAACGTTTGCGGAACGCTAAAACAAGCAAGAAAGCATTGTGCCCTACACCGCCGGTTAGCCTTTCAAACCAATGTTATCAGTGTCAGCAGAAAAAGTTGCAAACGCGCGGCAAACCTGAGTAAGCCAGCATTTATGGAGCGCTAAAGAAATGAGTTATATAGATGATGGCATTGCAGTGTGTGCTGCGAAGGAGAAGCACACGTACAACAAGCAAAAGCTTCCTCAAGGCGGTACGCATAGACGCAACTAGGTTTCAGCAACGACACGATATAACAGACGAGAGAGAGAAAAAAATAAAAAGTAATTTAGTAAAGGTATGTAATTTGCAGTAGCTCCTGTTGCCTTACCTCTTCCCACCCATTCCAATTATGCTAATGCCTGCCTCTCGGCACGTGTAACTGCAGCCAAGCTCGTAGCTGGAAGCCATCAAGAACCCCAGTCTTCTATTATTCCTGACTTGATCAAATTCAGGTTGTCTCCCGAATTTGAGCAGCTCATTTTCCTTTTTCCAAGACTGTCCATGCAGCTTTGGGGAGAGTGGCAACCCAGTTTTTTGTGCCATTCCTAACAAATGAAATCAAGTTTGTATACAATAGCTGAGGAACATTTCGGTTGTACCGGAGCTGCGCGCACACGTAACTCCTTGAGTGGATATTACATATAAAAGCACACCGAAATATCTGACATCGCCGTGCTTACCTTCCAGCAGTTAGTGCACGCATAGGCTCATTAGTAATCCAGACTCATGAAGGTCGCTCTCCTTTGGCTGCCCATCTGGGGCATGATAACCGCGTCAGGCGGCATAAAACGGAAAAACGGAACCGGCTTCCTCCTCCAAGCCGCTGACATTAGAGAAGCCTGGCTTTTATCTGTATACAGCGTTTTTCGTTAACAAATATGCGCAAGTTGTGGAGTTTGGGTCATCGTTATCTTGTCCTGTTTGTCTAATTGCCAAAAAGGTGAAAGACAGCACAAACGCCAGTGACAACTTGCAACAGTGACTTAATTGTTTGTCATAGAAGGTCATAGAAACATGCATATATTAGGAGTTTCCTTCACTGATCCCAATAAGTCCTGGCGAGTGGTAAATTATATGACTTTGTTTGGGCGAATACACTTGGATTCAATTTATTTACCAATTCCCTTGGCTTTATTTGGCAAAATAACACCGTGTTTTGCTGTGCCGAAGGAGCAAAAACTGGCTCTGTGACGTAATTGTGTGGAGTCCTTGTTCTCCGTCCAAGTGTCTCCTTGTACACGTAACCAATAGCTTATGTCCGTTTTGACAGTCTCCATGCAAATACATTTGTAAAGAATGAATGTTTTACAAAACGCCCAGGAGTGTGCGGCTCGCTTCAAAAGGAAAATCCTAAGCATTTTATTGTCTAACCTGATGAAACACTTCGACAGGTATATCCAGGCTTTCCTCGAACCGCTTATCCTTTGCGAAAAAGCACACTGGGCTATATGGGAAACCTATTTTACATCGCGTTGCCCCCCTTTTTTCTTGATTACCCGGATTCCGCTTTTACGGGGTGATTTTGTTGCACTCTGGGAGCTGCATAATGAGTAAGCGGAACAACGGTAGAACGGGTGATGCTCAGGTAATATTTAGGCAAGGGAAATTTGGGCAGAAAGAAAAAAATCTCGAAAAGGATCGAAAGCCACGCAGGTGCAGGGACGTCGGGGCAAAAGACTCTGAGTTTTATACGTGGCACAATACAGAAGAAAGAGCCAAAAGCCAGCTCCGGTTGAATGTTTCTTTCGAGGTGTGTTTAGCGGCTGTAATACGATTAGCGTTTTTACACTCTACTGGAATGACGACCATCAGCACAGGTTTGGTTTGATGCTGCAAGCCGCTAAGCAGAGGAGAAGGATATATAGCTTTGGCATTGTAGCCATCAGGGGTGTGTTGTAGTCGCTTCGTATAACTCACACTCATCTTACACCCATAAGAAAGCGCTGTAAAATAGATAAAAGAAAGAAAATAATCATAAAAAACTAAAGAGAGAAAGAGAGAGAGGAAAAAAAAGGCAAGACAAGTATATACCCCTTTGGGTTTTCTTCTAGTGGCGAGTTTTGGGACAGTCCTAACCGCCGAACACGTTCTTCTAATGGCGTTTTAGCTCCTTACTGTGATCCGACGAGAGACAAAACCTTTGGCTGTGGTGCTGCTCCCTGTGTCATAATTAAGGGTCATCAAAATCTCCCCGGTTTGGCCTTTTGGCCCTAAGCGAGAAACACTGAAAGAAGGTACAATGCCGACACTTTCCGTTCGCGTGCGTGCAACTGCAAAAGTCCCCAGCTTTTGTCTGGGTATGGCTATAGCCAAACCTTTTTACTGCTTCAGCAACACACCAATATGCTTGTCGTGCAACAACACGCATATAAATACATGGCAATTGACAGGGGGCAAGACATAAAATGACGCCACTATTACAGCAGCCTCAAAGAAATTTAGAAAAAGGAGAAGGACAGACGAGGCACACACGAGAAGCAAAGAGTTCCAACACTGAAATAAAAGAAAAAGTCGATGACTGCTAAAGGAGACAGCAGAAGATTTGGAGTGGCGGTGACAAGAATTAAGCACGCACGTGTAATTTAACGCTAGAGCTATGAAGGCTTCAAAAAACAAAAAGCAAAACGAACAAAGTAATAAATCCCAAATCGGCTGTATGCTTGGCTGATGGTTGTATAAAAATTAATAACAGTGATAGTACCTCCCACAGCACACACAACATTACTGCCTGCATTTCGACAGTAGCTATGACGCTTTATCGTTCAATGTATAAGGGAAAGGTTTTGATCTGCTTCTATAATCAGATCTAGTTATGGCTTCTCAATACTTAGCAGTTTACACTTGACTTTTGTTTATCCATCCCATATTTAACGATACCACCGTCAGCAAAGAAATAGTTTGGGCTGGTTTAATTAGATTCGTGCCAGGAAATCACCGTGAAAACCAGGAAGGGGAGTTTAAAAAAACGACAACATTTTTACTGTGTAGAAACATCAATGTCTTGATCTTCCTCGTCAGAATGTTCGTCTTCGGAATACTGCTCTTGGCCAATCGATAGGACTGGAGAGGTCAAGGAGTTGCGATCGTAGTCATCGTCCACTTCACTGTCACTGACGACTCCTTGGAACATTCTATGCACTTGGTCAATCCTGTTGAGAATAGGGTACTCCTTCGCAGTACCTGGCTTGCGTTTATTTGCGGCCTCCTCCGCTGCTGGTGAAAAGGCTCGATGTTTCCCCAGAGGAGGTTGCTGGGAAGCCATTGCTACAGGGATGGCCCGCCAAAGTGCTGCTGAAGGCTCCGGAGAAGTGGTGGAGGCTTGAGGGGAAAGAGATGCCCGGCGGTGCTCCTGTGGGTAGCCAAGAGGCATAGCGGCTGTAAGCCCATGCCGGTGGCCAGTGTGGGGCGTGGTTAAGTCCTGTTGCTGCAACGGTAGCTGCCGCGAGGGCTGATCCGTATGGTCCCGGTCCGGATGTTGCTGGCCGTAAGGATGAGGAAGCAGGTGGAGGCGTTGGTGTCTTCTCCACTTGGCTCGTCTGTTAGAAAACCAAACCTGGTGTTAAAACACAGTATTTAGTCCCAGCACTCGTCGATGTCTTTAAGTTTTTTCCTTGTCTACTGTGTAAGTGGGAATTACACCGAATTATGGAGTTGCCGACTAGCTAGCACACAATGAAGCTTAGAGTGGGGTCACGTGTCTACTTTAAATCATCTGTTTTGTTCTCATTCTCACAAAGTGTGTGTGTGTAGATTATGTGTGGAAGTAAAGTATACCGTGCACTCCAGAGAACCGAACCAAATTACGCTTACGTGCTGTAAATAAGACAGAGCAGGTTGTCCTTAATTTATCGCTCCGGTTTAATGAGATTAAGGTTGGAGACATTAATTGCAAATGCATTGCAGCCGAAAATTCGGGACAGTGTATAGTTGAAGCTGTAGGAAGCCGACCCGGATATGTGCGTAGACTAACAGTAAGGAAATGGTAGCACAGTGTATGCCCTAATGTATAGAATTTTTTTTCAATTCTTTCTTGCTATAGAAACGATTGTTTACCAAACACCTGCGCCGTGTGCGAGCGTTCTGGGCTTCTAAATAAAATGAAAGGTTCCTTTTTTATACTAGAGTGTAATTGTATAATTGAAGCTTATAGTCTTCATGCTTGTAATATCATATCTTTAAGGGTCTGGCTTTGCCGAATTTTGGAGCCAGACATCCAGCCGTATGCGTGGAAGTATGTCACTATATAGGCTGTCGTGATAATTAGAACCGTATAACTCGTTTGGAACCGGAGTTCTGAGATTAAGATAATTGAGCTTACTTATTCATCGAAATTTCTGGGAATTGAGTCTGTCATTCAAATCGAACATAGAGAGCGTTGATGTAAATAAGCTCGTCGTCCTTAAAAAAATGGCGCTATTTTAATTTGCAGGTTAAAAAGTCATACGGCCGCAACGTTAGTCAGTTGCGTAGCCAGGCTCGGGTTTCAGAAACCCTAGCGAATTTCCAATTAAGGATCACTCGTGATAATTTTTATTAGGGAGATCTAGCTAGCGGGTATGTTGGAAGCTTGATGAGACTAAATAGCATAGCGGCGTCCGGGCTCCGGCGAAAAAGAAGGACGGAATTTTTCATTAAGACTTAACGGCCCGGAGCCGTCACCTTTCCCTGCACTTTGCAGCGTCTAACGCGCTGTTGCAAAGGTGTTAAGCAAGCTGGAATTGGGGACAACTGCTGTTGTAGAACTGTATGCAATCTCATGTGGTACCGCCAGATTCATGGAACTTTTTTGCTGCCATAAGACAAGTGCGTTAAGAATAAGGTGGCATGGAACACTTGATGGGATATACAAGCCTTCCGTATGCTGCTGGATGATATGAGTTAGCATCTGCCCTTGAGCTATCCCAAATTAGAGCTAACATTGACTGGCTTTTATAGACTCGGCGGTTTGCTTTATCTGTAGCTTCTGTCTTACACCTTGGCCATATACTGGGCAGTCGAGAGCCCCTTGGATGCACATTCCAGCGAGTCTACGAGTGGCGGAGTAGCCAACTCATGATGAAGGCCTTCCCCCAAAGGAAATTAATGCTAATAAAATTCGTAGCAAATGTCGGCGGGAACTGACGAGTAATGAGCTCAAGCCTTGACCACGTCTCGTAAATTCTAATTTTAAGAAGCTAGGGCGGAGGAACAAGTGCACACACAGTATCATGCCATATGCTAGCGCGAGTGAACGCCACATGTAAACGTCCAAAACATAATACAAAATCAAGGATAGGCGTTCTTTATGTCATAACGAACCGAATCAGTATAGATTTTTCGTCTTAGCTTACCTGTACTCGAGCTTCAGATAGATTGGTTTTGGTGGCCAACCGCTCCCTGGTCGCGACACAAGGATAATGGGTCTTTTCAAACTCCTTTTCGAGCTCTTGGAGTTGCTCCGTGTTGAAGGTGGTTCTATTGCGACGAAACTTGGGTGCCTCGTGCGAGGACTGATGATGGTGATGATGGTGCATCATAGTTAAGGAGGCACCCGAATAGTTGAGGGGGGTGTTGCTGTTTTGGTGGTGATGAGACATGGGAGGAGTAGGACTACGCGAATCACACAGTTCGACGTCGCGCTCCGGACTTTGGGAATCGCGTCCTTCGGGCGGACTGTGTACGCCAGCTAATCGGTGACGTTCCATGCTACGGTCGCGACTGGGTTCTCGACTGCAACTCCGACTTCTTTCCCTTTCACGTTGTCTCTCGCGGCTCTCCCGGTCTCTCATAAGTGAGTCTGAGGAGCGCAAGTTTGGAAGGTACGTGTCAGTGCCACCATGTTTTATGGGTTAAAAGGTATCAAAAGCTTACCTCGGGAAGAAGGTCGGTCCCGGCTGGAAACGGGTGACACGGAGGTTACAGACGTAGCGGAGCCCTCTCCCGAAGGAGATTTTAGTACGGGCATCATGATACCGTGAGGTGGTAAAGCGGCCGATTGTGGAGAACTCGCCGCGGCCGCCGCGGCCATGGCTTGATGGACTGCAGCTGCGGCAGCGGCTGAAGATCCAGCGTGCATCATGCTGGGCAAATGGGACACATTTGTCACCGCCGAGGGGTGCACAGGTGTAGCCCCCGCTGCTGCTACAGCACTGGGACCGACAGCACCGGGGTGCAAACCAGGCCACATTGGAGTGGGCCAGGGAAACGGGTATGCGGATGGATACAAGCCGTAACCGGCTGCACGAGCGAATTCTGCCGCCGCACGCTCCGCAGCGCGGTTTCGCAGGATACGGTTAATACTGGAGACACTAGGCGCAGTTCCATTTGTACAAATGCCTGGAAGATTAAAACGTCCAGAATGCTTAATCTGAGCTTAATTGATTGGCAGCAATGCAGTTAAAGAAATTTCCACGGCATAAACAAATCAAATACACAAAAATGAGAGTGAAGGCGAGTATGGTTCCTGCGTAGCAACAAGAGACGCGTTCGGAAACTAAGAATGTGACAAATGGGATTGAATGCAGAGTTTGACTTGTTAACACGGCGATTACCCGTCTGAATCGCCTGAGTACAGTCCAGTGAATAGCTGCAGACGAAGACAAGGTTGTCGGAAGTTATTTTGCAGTATAAAAGAGTCGGACGGCAAAAAAAATGTTTGCGTTTTGACACATTTTGTCTTCTTTGTGCATTTTAAGTCGTAACTACGTCGCAATTCTTCACCACCTTTGCAAGCAACTGTTGCATTTCAAGCTGCCGGCCTTGAGCTACTAAAAGTATCTTTGAGTAGTGAAATCCATTTTTTGCCAATATAGTATTCTTGAAATACGCTTGTAATTTAAGAAGAATCTAGGAAATCAATGTATTCATTACTAGTGGTTTCTAAAGTTATTGTATCTCTCCTAATTGTGTTTGGAACTAGTCAATGCGTTACGAAAGGAACTTAAAGTTGCCTAAACTAACATAATCGGAACAGCAGTGTAACGGAAGTTAACATTAATACAATAATACAATAATACAACATTAATACAATACATAATTAACATTAACCCAACGAGATATGGGATTGTTTACAGGCGTGGACTTGTCATGATTTTTCTTTTCACAGACATTTTCTCGCCAAAATTGTTTGCCGATGTATTGCTAAATGTCGAATAGTATTGGTTTGTTTTTTACGAGAAAAGGGGTCACAGCAACTCTAGGGGAGAACTCGGTCCGTGACTCTCAAGATTCCGTAATGATTGGTGATGTCGGCTGGGTACCTAGAAGAGTATAGGTTCCAATCTTCATGACAAACGGTAAGAGTAGATTCTGATGTCGGAGATCAGAGCTCTTCTTGCCAATTAATAGTTACTGACAGCACGTGCTGCGTCATGAAATACCCGTGTGATTAAACTCAATGATAAAAGGAAGAGGTGCAGGCTTTGGTGCAATGAGGGCTTGCTCCTCTTCACGCCTAGTCATGGTCATCAGTAGAATCTTTAACTTTTACACGTCTTCCCTTTTTGATTGCAGCCATTTTTCTTCCTCCTCCCATTCTTTCAAACGTAATGCCAAAAGCATAAGACCTCTCGTTTTTATTAAAAAAAAGATACTCGTTTCTTCTTTTGGCACCAGAGCGACTGCAGTGTTTTGGCTATGACAGCGGGGTCATGCAACCGCCAAGGGAAAACGACGAGGGCAATTTTTCTTGAGAAAAATCAATTGCGTTTCAACAATAACCAATTTTCAATTTCGTTTCTTTTGCAGTGTGCAAGGGTTCATGTCAGAGCTTTAACCTGCTCATAATTCAAGGCGTGGCGCGTCTTTGATTTCGGGGTTCTGGTTTTACCCTGCGCGTGCAAGTGCGGAGTTGGAGCCAACGTACGAGACAAAGATAGACGGGTGCAATTACACCTTAGTCATTAAACAAGTCGGTCACTTACTCATATAGAATAACAAAAGCCACCAACCCGACCACCTGCGTGTAAAACGTTTTAAAAGGCGTGTGTTGTCTGATTGTCTGGAGCCCAATGAACGCAATGATTCCAAGGAGGCAGACGGAACTTGCACTTTATATGCCCAGTTTTCATTAGCGACCTCTCACTACCTTGTTTGAATAGCAGAGTATAGATTTAAAAAACAAAGAAAAGGCTGGAGCTCTAAAGCGAGAGAATACATGCAATCGGATCCTCGCGGGTAACCGGTTAAATAATGTAAATTGTTACTACTAATAAGAGCATGAGAATCAAAAGTTACAGGCGGAAGCCTTACGCTGCTATACAATTGAAGAAAAACTAAACGTTATAGAAATAGCTTGATACTTAGACGTTTCGATAGCATAGTGTACTGCAATTCTACAAGTTATAGCAATCCATAATGAAAGACCTGCCTATTTGTTATAGCGATAGCAAGATTCAAAGAAATATAGTGAATTGGCCATAGATTCGCAGAATTGCTTCGTCATAGGCCAGGATTAATTCTGTTACGTAAAGAGATGAAACTTTATAGTGGTGGCCCTGTAGCAGCTCATTAGCCTTGATTAATCGTTCTCACACCTGCTCTTCTACGTTACATCTCCCACCATATTTAAAGGTAGAACAGAATAACGTTCTAATGTCATTGATCAGGCTAACTGGTAAAAAATAATACTAAACATAAAAACACCTTAATGCTTACCTTCTGAAATAAGGCGCTCGCGAATCTCCCAGGCAAAGATGGTAGGATTTTCACGCTTGTATTGCTCAATTTTGGATACTACCGTCGGAGTAGCGACTTTGGGTTTGGATCCGCCAATAATTCCTGGCGGTCGAAGCGAACCGGCTGCGAGTTTGAAAAATTGGCCAAAATCAGTCAAACAATTTTCAACTATGGATACGTTTCAGGAAAGGTCAAGAACTTTCCAAGATTTTCCGGCAGAAATGTATACTGTAGTGCGAAAAGAGCAGGGACTTACCCAGAATTTTAGAGACGGCAGCGCTGTTCGGATGAGTCAGCAATTGACCTGCCAAATCATAAGGTCGCACTCCATAGCGGGATAATTCGAGCAACCTTTGCTGCGACGCCAATGAAGGCAAAGACGAGTTGTTATAAAGGTCACGCAACTGTCCAGGCATGGTTCCTATAATAATATTAAAAAAGACATTTTTTTACTGTCTTTTTGCAAGAATTGTCAGTAATACATTATAGCATCATGGTCATATCCTATAAACTGGACAGGCAAATTGCTCATGCGAACGTGGGAGTAGTAATTAATGAAGTCATAGGACTAAATGGTCAGGACATGAAGATAATATGGACGTAGGGCTCTGAGTCTCGTTACGTTTTAAATGTTTAGATTGCCACTTTATAAACGTATAGATGCTGATGTTTATATTGTATACTATTAGCATTAAGCTTACCCTGAGCTGTGGGGTGCATGGGTACAGGGGCTATGGGGGGTAAGTCCATTTTCCACGAAGTAGTGCTGGAGTCGGACACCAGCATTTCGTTAACTTTTGGCAATTTCCTGAGGAGGTGTCACGTTCGCAAACGAAATTTGTGTTGTCTTTTAGCTTTATGATTTTTGTGCTATTTGTACTGCTTAATTTTTCTTTCGCTTTAAGCAAAAAGTATCCCAGATGGAGACTGAGGGGCAGAAAATGTGGTCAGATTCAGGAGCGGTAATGGCAGAAAGTCCAAAAAAGACACCCGCTCAAGGAGAACCGGTTGAGAGCCAAGGATGTGACATCCGTTTAATGATGCAAGCGAAATTATGAACCCAAGTTTCGCACTTGAAATGCTGCGTTCCGCAAGAAAACTGCGGAAAAGCTTCCCTTGGCGTAGTTGGTACAGATTTGTTCGAAGGTAATGAAAATGGGCCTGTAAATCAAGGCAACTTTCGTGGAACTGGGTGCAATCGTGCATAGAATTGCGCGGGTGGACCCAATCGTTTCAGCTCGACAAGTTCTTCTATATCGCAGCCGAAAGTAACAAACCAGCTTAGTTTAAACGGCTTTTGGAAAATAAGAGTTGTGTCTGACTAATACTGCAGCACTTCCACTTTACTCCGGTAGGATGTTTTTTTTTAAAAGGAAAGTTCGATTATATTGCGTGTGACACCGACAGCAACACTTTTGACCCTGTCGCCGTCCTAGTACAGTTTGAACCTTGAAAAAGTGCACCAAGTCTGTGCGCAAATTATAGAGATTTTTTTGGGGGGAACTTAAAAACTTCACGTGCCTGGTGCTGAAGGAAGCCAGAACGACAGTATTACGATAGGCACTGACTAAAGGAACAGTAACTTCAGCGGCGACTGTTTAGCACGGTGTCTGGGTCACCACTGAGCTGATGAGCCTGAGTGAGCAAACTTGGCAGCCAGGTAAGCAAAGCTTATGAGAACCTATGAGCTAGGTGTAGGTCTGGATGGGTGAAACACTGGGAAGTTCGCAGGTATAGAAGTATACTGGTAAGTCAAGTTTTTCATCCCAACGGTGTGCGAGTTTACACCTGCGACCGGCTCACGCTCGCGATCGGCTCCATTAGGGTCGGGAGCTTCCCCGGAGGGCGGGGCTTGCTTTGTTCCATTCCTGATTTAGTCTCCTGGTTGGCTGCCTAGTGGACAGGTGGTAACGCCTTACCCGTCCAAATGTTCATGTTGATTACTTCCAATATCTATAGGTAGCCACATTTGCTACCCCTTGTCTTTTCAAAGTGCACGTTTTCTGCCAGGTGAGAGGCTTAACCAGAACGAATTACTATGATTTTTAAGGTCAGCAGGATTTTTCCTTTTGAAATGGAATATGAATCGTTCGCTTTTATACTTAAACGAACTCGCTTAAATAGAACACACGGTGTCTAAAAACACACATGCATGTATCTGTGTAATTCTCTTTTATTTATGGAAACGTAGATTTGCAATTAAACGTTTAGTTAGCAGACGTGGGCTTTGGAAGTGGGGGGTCGACCTCTGCCTATGCGAGTTGTACCAAATAATATCATAAAGCTAACCAGGAAGCCTTTGTACAGCGAATAGTATCTGCACGCATACATAAATAATTAAGCGCTTCGTTGGGCCAAACAATATCACAACAGCTGCAGTCTTTTTGTTTAATATTGGAATTCACGATAGCAGGCCTGTGGATAATCTCATTTATTTATGCAGATGCCCGTTAAGCTGCAATACGCCATTACTATCCATTTCTTAGGTGTTATGAAAGTAAGGGTCTTTATTTAAGTGAGTTATTGACAGCCAGCTTCCAGGAAAACTCATACGTATTAGAAGACTAGAATGTTCTTTTGCACATCAAAGCCATGTACTAACACGTCGTTGTGGTCCTTCGGTCGAAAGCAGCGCTTAATTTTGGCAATAAAAGAAGGAAGAAGCTCCGTGTCTACAGGTTTACGTAGTTTTCAAAAAGCAGGTGGCACCATGCATGCAATAATTTCTACAGTGACCGCTGCGTACGGTAAAAAGTGCAGGAGGTCAAGATTATAAAGTCACGGAAAAGAGAGACAGTCCTTCTAAGCCGAGCAATGGGTCACCTGTTGCCCTTTGGCCAAGCATGTGTGCTACAGTAACGTGTTGCTTTTGCTAGTGGCGAGGTTTTTGTATACCCTGACTTACAATAGTAACTAACCACTTCAATATAGTTTCAAGTCCGTGTACCTTTCCCAAAGAAACGAAAAAAATAACGCACCGTTGTCATAGAGCACAAACGCCAAAGCATTGGGTAGAAAATGACTGCGCCTCTTCTGGTTTTGCCAGAATAACGTGCACCTGCATGGGACTTTTTATGCCATCTTCAATTGCAAGGTAAAGTTACGAGTTTTTGCAGCCATTATCTTGCATAGGTCTTTCTTAGGTAAATGAAAAAATGTGAACAATCCCGGAACGTGACCGTTTAGAAAGGAAAATTCGCTTTTGTCTTGCCAGGATACCTGCTTTCATGGTTTCGGGAAAAACGCTGCAAATAGTGCGAAATAGTGATTGCATGCTTTTTTGGGTAGATAAGAGATGGTCAGAAAGGAGTCAACTGTCTTGGTGTAATCTGCATCGGAACACAATTAGAAGACTCGTGCGTATAGTTTGTCATAAGGTCAACTGCTCCCATAGCGCGAAAGCACCTGCACACGTGCATATACCTGTTTATCGTCTTTTCTCAGGACAAAAGCCGGTAAATGATCACACTCTACCCCACAGTGCAGGCTAATTTTCTTTGAGTCTCTTTTTCTGAAAGGAAACACTATTACTTGCTTAGTGTCTTCTGCATCAAGTGGTGTGCGGTAATGCAGCCGTTTTTTTGAACAGGTGCTGAGCTTTTTCAAAACACATTCCCATGGCTCCTGCTGTTTTCAAACCAAGCTTCAAAAACGGACCCAAACCCCTCGATGCAGGAAAGTCGTGAAAGGGTGCGAGAGTGTGCAACAGGTTGAGCTTTGACGCAACCATCTGCCTAGTATTAAGCGATCTGGTAGTGTGTATTCCAACAATTACATATATGATGAGTGTTTGCAGGAGAAGTTTTTTAAAGCAGTTGCATTGAGCAGCTGCAGGCAAACTTGTTGGAATATGACCATTGCAAGCATGCCGCGAGTTGGACAGTTGGATTCGGTGGTCTCCATACAGGACACAATCCATACACCTTAGACGAGTTCAGCTTTTCACCGAATAGCTTGTTCCGTTGGGCAGGTGCGAAAGGGAAATATTGGGACCGTAATACGTTAAGCAGCGGTTGGTGGTAAAGACCGTAAAAACCATCCACAGTGTTGGTAATAATAATAAACGCAGTATAGTTTTGGGCCTGTTTCTGGAAGGGCGCCAGGTGAAATACAAAAGCTATCTTCTGTCAGAAAGGAAAGGGCAGGGCAATGGAAACTGACCGTAATCGTGCATCTCATTTTCAGTTAAAAATGCAAAAACCGGCTTTTAGTAAGGTATATCTTGCTTAGCGAGGTTCCTTGTGGATGAAAAGGAGAGCTTTCGCTGCTTCCTCTCCCTCATAAGGGGATGGTGAACGCTGATAAAAGATGAAATGACTTTATCTTGTTTTGAGGTATTGGTTTTAATGACTTCAGTATAAGAAAAAGACAAGGTTTCTTTTAATCTGCTCTTAAAGAAAAAAAAAATGCTCACCTAAAGTTTGGCTGACAAAGAAGTGGGTCAGTTGCGGGTTGAGAAAAGTGTATCGTGTACGCAAAAATTCTTGAATGGCTTATTTTTATTCCGGTCCTTTTTGTTTGTTTTTTAACTGATTTTTTAATTTGCTTGCGTGGTTATCGAAAGCAGAGCAATGATTTTCCATTATACGATCTTTTAAGTTTGAGGGATAGCTTCACCGTGTATAAAAAAAGACATGCACAAATATAGACACCAAGAGATAAGTATCACGAATTTAGACACTACGCGAGAAAAGCAATGCGAAGGAATTGCGCAAAGACATTTAAAAGCTGAAGAGTTGCAGCTATTGTTTTATTTTATTTTTATTTTTTTTGGTAAGCTCAGCTCGTAAAATTGTCGAACTGTTGAAACTGTCCTTTGGCCTTATCGGTCCCAAGAAGGGAGAAGCAACTTCATCGGCAAATGCGTTTTCCACGTTCGCCATGTCCATGAAATCAGTGGAGGTTCGACGTGTTGCTTTACGATTACGACTTTGCTAGCTTTGAAGCCAGCTTTTTCCCCCAATGGTTTCCATGGGTCATCAAGCTAAAACAAAAAGACCGCAAAAGCCATCACAGTCGTCTGAGCAAGCAAAATCCTTTGATTTTTTGGGCTGGCTTCATGGGACGTTTTGTGTGCAACCCCCTTTGCCGCCCTAATGTGCTCAACATAATGACTTTGCTTTATGAAGTCGTTGCCTAAAACATTACTACCCTTGGCACTGTCGCCTTACTATTCTCTGAGAACATGGTAAGCACCCCGCAAAAGACAGAGAACTACAAGCTACGTTTAATGGTTAAGTTGGGTACACCGGCTCTATCGTGGAAGGCAATCATGAGACATTAGCTTTGCCAGCTTTTATAGTTAACGTTGCTGACCTGTGTATCGCAGTCGACTGCTCGTCAATGCTTTCAGATGTTTAATGAGCGAGGAACTTAAGGGAGACTTGCTTTGCTCCGTAAAAAATGGGGGAAAACTTGTTTTTAACAAAATTAATGAGATCTCGTTGAAGGACAAACCTTTGGACAGGAATTGGACCCTCGCGGAGTCTCAGAATTTTGTAAGCAAAGGATTTTCTTGAGATCGATTTACATCCGGTTGCCGTGCACACGGTTGACTTATCAATGACCAGTTTTATAGTATATGTAACTTATTTTCTTTCGTGTTTTTGGGGGGGCGACGGCAAATTTTTAGGCGAGATTTAGAGTTAAATTGCGACAGGAAACTTGCCTGACCGGTCACGACAGAACTGGTGATGGAGCCAGATCTGGCCCATTACACGTGTAAGCACGGTTCGATGCCACGGTCGTGTTATCGCTTTGATACTCTAAATGATTTACCTGGCATGTGTGTAGAAGTTTGAAACAGGTCGTTGGGTTTCGATTGGAAGGATCACTTATGCTGCACAGCCACCACACTCAATCTGTGCCACTCAATTAAGAAAGGTCTGTTCAAAGATGCGACTTATGACTACCGAAGTTGACGCATCACACCAGGTGAACTCCCACTCAAAACTGCTTAGTACTGTGTTTTAAGTTGCGTGTACAAGTTGCGCTGTTATCAGTGGGTCCTGCCTTTTTTCCATTTGCTTAAGCGGTGTGTGGGGCTTATGATGATGTTTCGGTAACGGTTTAGGCAAGGGATAATAAGGAGTTTTTCCGGAGTGGCTGTGGTAGTTTGGAGTGGTGGGGATGGTGGATGGCAGGGAGGCGGATGCGATTTCTCACTTGACATACATGTTATTTCCTTGTCTCAAAACACAAAGGTTAGGTTACGTATATGGATCCCGCTTTTCTGTAGCGTAGCTCGCATTTGGGCGGTGGGCGATATGCATGGAGTTCATTGTTGCTTTCCACGGAGAAGGAAGCCCCTTTAACCATTGGTGAAAAGGGAGAAAACGGAAGTCTGTGTTATCTTATTGCCATTGGAGTGCCTTCCATTGGTGGAATGGGAAAGTAAGTCGACAAAGACTTATAAATGGAAGAGATAACAATAGGATGGATATGGGCGTCGCGACGCTAGTGAATGCTCTGTAGGATCATAACACACGTAGACGGAACAAGTCAAGGGTGCAGGCTATGAGAGCTATTGTTCTCTCCCTTTTTAGAGCAATCCTAAATAGAAAAAAATAAAAAGGTGGAACGTTGCAGCTTGATGTGCAAATTTTTCGTTTCCGGTGGATGGGCATAATTAACGGTTAGGTATCTCTATGTTAATGGCGTCAAAGGCTTCCAACAACGTCGGTCTCATCGTTGGGAATTATGGTGACGGAATATTTAAGAATACGATGTGAACTGTTTGTTGAGTTGCGAGTTTTTCCGCCCGAACTGCGCTTTTTTTCTTCTTTTTTAAGCTATTGTCTTGAACGAGGAAGGGAAAAGAAAATGAACCAACGCCTTGTAATGACTGTAGTGGAAATAGCTCAACACTATAGCGAAGATGAAGCATCAGACATGCAACTTTAATTGCTCCTGTGGGACAATTACCGTCAGGATGCCTTCGTCGCCAATGCGTGGCGAAGGACAGAAATCGTTTGCCGCCAAATATCCATCGGGCAATAACCCTTCTTTTAAATATTACCGCTGTATTTTTTGTTAAATGAACTTGGATCGCATGTGTTAACCACACTGTCTGCGTATCTGTGGCATCAAACATGTATACGTATAAGTTGATGTCCGACTTGATGCAGACCTTGTTTAATGATTGACAAGTGGTAGTTGTTGAGTTCTTACAAACTTATGCAGATTTGTCAAGGCATACACAGTGAAAACACGCAGCAGCCACCAGCTTTAGCTTAAATAGTAGTTCAAATCTGTATTATAACCGATGGCACAACCAACTTATAAGCAGCTTATGAGCTCTCGGCACAGTTCTTAATTCCTTTACCTGGGAATGTGTACGTGAAAGCATCTGCAGCAGCTGTATGCAGTTGATTAAGCATCGTATTTATGGCTTCGAGCCATACGTCCTTGTTTCATGTTTGACGTCAGGACGTCATATACATGTTTTCTGTTATGGGACTTGTTGCCTAAGGAAAAACTTGTTGCTCGTAAGGCTTATTTAATTTCTCTCGATCCTTTATTTGTTACCACTGTATTAGGTATTAAAGGAAATGAACCAAATCGGTTCTTTTGCCAGGTATTTAATTCGCTTTCCTGGTGCCATGCCGAGTCATGGCTGTAAACTTGGATGGCACGCTTTTGGAATCTCTGTTATCATACGCTTTGCGGTGTCGTCAACCACACCATTACACGAACTTCTGTGGCGTGGCATTTACACATAATTAAGGACACGCAAACAGCTTAACGAAGATGGTTTAGCTCCTAAAACTAACGTTACAGTCAAGTAAAAATGAGTCAAGGTCGTACTTATGCTGTATGAAGATGAAGGAATAATACAAATGGCTTCGTTCTCAGAACGTTGACATTTTAGGAAAACTAGTTCGAAGAATTAACTCTTATACAGCAGCTACATCTTTGATTTAGAATTACATTTTGTACCCAACCAATAAGAACGTAATGAAAAAGGACACTAAGACGAAGGGAAAAAAGGAAGGGTTTCCAATGGAAAGTTCATTGTTCTTGGTCGTTGTATCCTTCAAATTCTCTGGAACCGTTCGCGTAAAAAGCTCCCCTCATTATCGTTTTGGTCGTGGGTGCAAGTTTTCATGGCTCGCCCGCCAGTATTTATGCTGTAAAATCAAGTTGCCCAGGAGATAGACTAAATTGACTCTAATCGTTTTCTATCTCGTGATCTTTAGCAAACAAAAAATAACTTCCATCGAACCGGCTAGCTATATACCAGCGCAATCCCGCGGTTCTCGCTCACTCGGATCTCCTAAAATGTCTTTTTTTACATATTTTATTTTCATTTTTTGCACGCATTGGATTGGAGCAATGTGCCGTGTCACGATAGTCTGTAGCTTTGGGTCTGCTCATGTAGACCACGCAAACGAAACACGGCATTTGGATGAGCTCAACGGGATAGACGCTCAGTTTGAAAAAAAAAAGAAAACAAGGGACCATTTTGGAGGATGCTGCTCTGCGGTGTGCGATGCTGCTGATCCGTCTTCTGATTATCATTGCTCATCATATCCGTGAAGACCTTTCGGCACACTTTTCTATACCTGCTCCGCCGTATATTGCCGGGTTAAAAAAAAAAAAAAATTAAATAGGAAGGTGACAAGCCATCATCACTATATACCAGCAAGTTGGGGAAGTAGAGAATGGATCCCATACTGAAAAGGGATGTGAACATAATAAAAAAAGTTACAACCTTTCTAGCTAAATCGAACCGACCCTTGATTAAACATGATTTCCAGAAAATGGCTACGTTAATCCAGCGTTCAACAAAGGCAAGCAAGACAATATATTTTTATCTATACATGTTTATTTGATATCTATTTATTTCATATATGTTTCATCCAAGAAATTAGGTGTGGAATAAAAGACGAAAATGTTATTACTTTTCAAGCCTTTCAAGCCACGGATCCGTGGCACGTCGCAAAGCCTGTCAACTGGAAAACACCTGATTCGACGAGCAGATACGAACGGACTATCGCCTTTCCAAAACTGCAATGGTTGCATGGAGTCATTGCTTCTCACCTTTTTTGTGAATTTTTGGTAAGATTGACTTGCTTGCTGCCTTTTGGTTACCTTTCCCCAATTATTCGCATTCCAAGCGACTCATTCCTGGAAAATAAAAATGCCAAGTGTAAGTCTTTCTTGTGGAAATTGGTAAAACCCTAAAACTACAGGATGTCGCCAATAGAAATAGCCAATGTCTTCTGAATGACATTGCAAACGTAATTAATACAATTTGCTGGGATCTTGGGAATAGTTACAAATCCTAGGACTATGTGTATACGTATAATTAAAAGTTTTGAAAAATATAGCTGTTATTAAGTAGCAAGTGGTTGCATGTCGTATACATGTAGCGAGAAACAATCCTACAGGTCATGAATTGCTTTGGAAAAATAATCGGAGAATAAAGTCTCGGAATGGAAAAGTAGCCGTGTCACGCCTCAGCAACGCAGGCAAATTTTCTATCATAAAAGGCTATAGGGATACATTGAGAGCTTGTTAATCAACCCCTGGAGACAAGAAACGTCCGAGCAGCTTGAGATGGTGATGGTGCAGCAGCAAGAGCAAAAGCCTTTGTCGTTCTCATAGCTTTTTAGTTAGCTGCCATGCGATGCAGTTGCCTTGATCGGTGATCATGAGCTGCGTCATAGCCAAACCTCTATTCAAGCCACAAAACCTAAACTTAAAAGCCATTGTCATGATGATTGCATGTCTCTTCGGTTTTCTTGTGCACCTAGCCATCTTTTCGGCCTTCATTGCTGATTGTCTACAGCTTCTTTTGTAACTAGGTGACGTCCCACGGCTTGTTGACGATGGCCAAACCAGAGTTTTTGTGCCCCTTGCTCTCACAGTTACATCTTTTACTATCCTACTTCACGTTTCATCATCAGCAGTCACCTTAAAGAATTTTCCCATTTTTTACTTTTCAATCCTCCCATTGGTTTTTCCTTGTACAAGTTTTCACTTGGCTTTCATAGCCCATCGGTCTTTGGTTAATAGGAAGCAATCAGCTCAAGAGTGGACTTAAAAGTGCTTCGCTTATAGCTAGAAATTTCAGCTAGGCCATTGTTCACACGTGTGTTGATGACAAACAATAGCTTGTATTGAAATGCTGGAGCTCCTGCTGCTCAAGCTTGTTCAAGTTTTGAAAGCCTCCTGTTGTCTTACGAGTTCTCGGAGTAACTGAGAAATGCGTATAATGTTTTGTAACGCGTTATTTTAGATATGATTTACAAGAATAAAAAAGAAGCGGGAGGTTAAGCCTAAAAGATGTCTGGATGGGACAGGTGGAGGGAGCGTAGAGAGGAGTCACGACGTGACAATGAACGGGATAAAGGTCGGAATGCCTGGAAAGTCCATGTGCAGACAGAAGAATGTCTATCTTTCGTGGATCGCACATCCTATACTTCATATACAGATATCGAGAGACACCTTGAATAGTTAAGCACCGAATGGAACTTGCAGGGCAGGTAATGTGTTCAATTTGCGCCTCATTCAGGGCAGCCAACTCACTTTTCAACCCCGGTATTGTTATGCTCTATCCGTTCTTTCATCCTGCAGCAGGTTTGACAAGCGCTGACTGCCCCCAATGGACCCACTATATGCACTATGGAGTGTCAATGGCAATGATGTCCCCATGTTACTAGCTGAAAAGGACGCTAAAAGCTATAGTGACATGACATGTTAGAAGTCCAAAAATTTCCTACGGCGGATCCATTGATCCCTTATATCCAACAATGTCTTCACTTGTGCACTGCCGTGCCACAACGTAGTACTAAACGGCATTCCGATTGAAAATGCCTTAGAATTTAAGCTTGCAATTTGCTGCCTCCACGAAGCAGCAGCCTCTCGAGTCAAAAGAAATGGAGCCTGGAAAATTGGTATAGCAAAATACGTCGTGAACTGACGCGACTATAATATATCTTTCAGCTTTAATAGTTCCGCCGGAAATTCGTTGCCTTTCGACCCTGGTGTAACTGCAGCTATTTGACATGCTTCTGGCCCTCTATACCGCAGTCCAAACAACTTGACCGGATTGCTTGCTTTGAAAGCTGAAAGTAAGAAGCGCAGGTAAAGGGAGGGCATCGTTTTTGCTATGATCCTTTTGTATTGTATACTTATCAAGGAGACAAGAGAGAAAACCTCGCAAAGAAGCTATAGCGTTTTAGCCTGGGGGGTTTTGACCCATACTTCACTTTGTGCATCTCACATTAACTGGAATGAGCAGAAAGGGTTTGGATTTATTAACATACCGTCTGTTCTTACTGTGCTGCAGTGTTGCAGGAAACTTTAACAGATTTCTCATTAGGAAAATGAGTGGACGAGGGTACGGGATTTGGCTTTTATGTTCTAGTTATAGCTGGCACAAAAGGGGAGAAAAACCGTACGCCAGTCACGCATTCCTGCTCTATTAGCACGCATTCTTGACATCATAACCAGCAACAGTAACAAATGTGTGCCCCACACCGCGACTTTTGGCAGAGCGTGCAAGTTTTTGCGCCCCTGTCACATCTGCACAAGCTTGCAGGTTGTAAGCTTGAGTTGTGTTGTCAATTTTTTGAAGACAGTGCAATGCGAAACGCTCCCTGGATGGTGAAAAAACGCTCTTTCGGGGTGGTCAGTGTAATGCGGCAATAATGGGCACGCTAACCGTTACGAACGATATCTGAATTCTTTTAATAGATGTGAAGTATACTGTGTATTGCTTGCAATTGAATTTTGAAGCACTGCGGAAACAGCAGACAGACGGTTACGGCTGCGCCACGCACGTACGCTAACAATACGATAAAGACCAGCTTTCGTCTTTGCGCATTCCCAGTCGAGTTTTGGTGCACGAGTCCTGACCATTCATCAAAGCCTCACTTTATATTTATGAGCATACTTTCGCACAAAGTTAGGGCGTTAGCGGGGTCCTCATGTAATTTCTCCACACGAAGAAAAAAATCCTGTTTCAGTGGCATAATAGCCGTCGAGTTTAATGTAATGTGTCAGGTTGAGTGGCTCCTGGACCTGTTCATTATTCTTCATGGCATGTGCGCCAAGCAAGCCCACAACAACCCCAGCAAGTTGCAAGCAAAAGCCTCTTGGGTCTTCTCTTTCTTAAACTACTGCTTCCACTGGTTCCATTTGCATACCAAGAGGGTTTGGTGTTTCGTGTCATGAAGCTTCCGTGACCAAAGGTCGCTGATTGGAGCCTGGGCCTTTAAGTGACAGCAAGGAAATTGCTAGTATGTCCATAACATGCTTGGCGACTTCTCCCGTGATACGCTTCTCGCAAAAATTGTTCGTTCTTTTGTTAGCTGGTCGTACAGCTGAACTCCATTAAAGCCTTGAACAAAGAATTATATGCTCACGGAGGACTTGAAAAACAGACATAAAACAAAAAGACTAAGAATTACGTGGTTAGAGCTATGCTAATGATAAAGGGGGAGCAACAATGATGCACATTGCCTATTCAGGTTTGGGCATTCCTGATGTACCTCACCATGCCAATCTTCTATCATTTTCTTTTTAGTATTTAATTTAGTTTATAATAGCTTACCAACTAAAAAATACTACAATTTCATAATTCCCCGTAGTGTTATAATGTTGACTTTTTATCGTATTACAATATGGTTTTACTATTAGAATTCGTGTTATAAGGTATGCCCTTAGGAAAAAGAAGGGCTTTTAGAAGGAAAGCTTTTCGTCAGTGCACTTATGAATGCGGGTTTTTGAAGTCTCTTGTGTTGGGTGTAGTATGTTTACTAAACTGGCAAACCTTGTACTTGTTCCAGCGGAATTCGCGCATAAATACTAGCTTTAGCGGTTCTGGACATAGCATAAGATCATACATTTTCCACCCTGTATTATTGTTTGCACACACAAAAGAAGTTCTCACAAGGCATAGCGTAACTCCCGTTATTGTTCAGTTTTATCTGCATAAGTAAAAGTGGCGATGCAAACAATTCCTCGACAGACGGAACTTCTCGCAGGTGTCAAAGCGTGACGGTGACCAAGGCAAACACAAGGAAAAGCGTGTTAATTCTTGGCTTAATACGAAAACTTCATTGTCTCCCAAGCCTTTTTCTTGGGCTTGCACTTGGTGATTTATGATTCCTTCCTACCTGGAATAGGTAAGGTTGGGGATAAGGGATAATAGACCACTATGGTTTTATTAAAATTACTCCTTATCTCCCCTAAAGCTTTTTCTGATATTCCAAGCTTATATCTTAAATACTGCTGTGCAGCTCAATTTTTTGGTTCCGTAACAGTATTAGGTAGCATTTTGCCTCTCCTTTTCGTGTTTGGGGGTTTACGCATTAAAAAATTAGTAGCTGTCTTCTCACAGGGTGGCCTGCATATAAAACCGGCCTCGCGTCTTTCCCATCTCGTTTATAGAAGCTGTGGCATATGCACAGCGCGATGGCAACTTACTCAGCCAAAAGCGCTGTGCTCAACTTCAAACCTCGTCCTTATTGCTCAATACTATACGCTCTTTATTAAGCAACGCTGGATACCTTTTTGAAAGAGAAAAGAGCACACAAGGAGAATTGCTTTGCGCGAGAAAACTTGGTCGTAAAATGGCAGGGTGTTGCGCGTCGTCTATAAAACAGTCTCGCGGAACTTGAACTAATACCGGTCTAGGACGCGAGAAAAATAAGACATCAATATAGACCGTCCGACCTGTTGACCCCTTGTATGCCCGTTAAATTCTACTCTTAGCAGCTGCGCTATTTTCCTTTAATTACTTTTACGCCGCCCTTCGCCTTTGTTTAACCAGTGGTTTGGCTTGTTGTGTTTTCACGGATTCTTTATTTCCAAGTGATGTGGCGGGTTAGAATGTATTGTGCACACAAATAAACTCTAGGTTAAATGTTTAAAGGGAACTTGTTTGGGAATGTTATATGTTTTATTAACACTTTCTATAAGAAGCAGATACACACGTCTGATATCCTGATTATTTAAAAAAGCGGCGGAGCCAAACCGAGGAACCCCAGGAGTGGATCTCGTAACGCACTCCTGACACGTCTAAAATCCTTTTCTGAAAAGGCAGCATGATTGAGTTCGTGTAGCGAAGCAGTTAGCGTTAAGTAAAACAAACGTGGCTGCTTCCTTCGTTGTTGAGTTAGCAGCAGCGGCTCCTCAAGAAGGTTTTTCATTTCCTCAGAGCTGGCAGGTAAGCTATATCAAGGTAGATGAAATTTTCCTTAATTGGTATTACAAGAGGGGCCAAAGAGAGGGGGAGGAGTTCTTAAAAGAAAATAGAGCAAAATGGAACAAGGATGAGTTAGACACTAGATAGAAAAAAGCCCTGTACTAACCTTTTTATTTTATTTTTCTTAAAAGTTCGGAAATAGGAAATTAGTTTGGGTGTCTGCTGGTAAAGAAGGGGCTTTTAGTGGCTGGAAAATGTCCTAATCAAAGAGCATTAAACGCGTTAATGTTTATTTATGATGCACAGGCTAACTCCAGGGCTAGTGACTTCATTACGGGAGTCGATTAAGCGACCAACCTCTATTTAAGTTGGGTAAATAAGCCAGTCAATGCCACTCCTTAGATTTCCCCTGCGTGCGTATATACACATATATGTGCAGGCTTTTATAACCCGTCCAGCAGCCACGAGGAATTAGTATTCGTCTTTTAGCAAATGCCAAGAAGCGCCTTCATGTTTAAATACTAAGGAGCAGAAGGCAAAGTTAATTGAAGATTGTGCTCCAAGTTCCCCCACTTTTTTATCATAATTTTTAATTTGGAAGTGGTGGCCGTTGCGGATAGTTTCTATATGGCGTGGTCGTAAACTCTCGTGATTATAATTCGTAGCATGCTTTGGCTCTCATAAGAAAAACCCTTGCATTAATTGTAAAAATGATTTACTTAGCCAGTGCTGGGAATTTTATGCGAACTGATTTGTATGATTTTGATAGAGAGGTGCATCTTTATGGATATCTTGCGTGATGGCTATATATATGCCGTTCACGTGGACTACTTCAGGACATTATACCTGGGAGATGCTGCGGCTAAAAGATATTACCAGTACTGAAAAGAGCTGCTGCCATGGGAAAGCTGTCGTAAATTCATTTGGGCGTACACTGATCGGCACATCTCAGCTTCCAAACTTCCCAAAGTCAAACCGGCGGTATATTCAATTCGAGTGTTATAGAGCCACAGCCATATAGTTTGCAATTGTTTTATGGAATAGAGAGACCTATTGGGAGGTAAAATAGGAGAACGTTTTGGATTATCTGTAATTAAGGGGGTATTGGCAACTAAATGATGTCTAATAATTACGATTACAGCAGCAGACATTTAATTGGCGTGAGAAGCGTCCACCCCTATTTTTCACACATGGAGTGGAGTGGAGTGGACACTTCCTCTGGGTCCCGTTACAGGGTTAGTCTTGGATGCAAACGTTCTTATTGTCCTGCCAATAGCATAGAAATGAAACAAAAGAGGTCCAGGAAAGATCCGAGCCGGGAGTTCCAAGCCACGGAACGTAGATGGCAATAAAAAGAAGCAGGTGAATCGTTGTTACCAACGGTCCTTGTGAAGGCAGAGAGCTTTTCGTGAAGACGCAGTCATTTTTACATGCAACAAATTGAAACAGGTGAACATTCTTAGACTGTTTTCCACAAGCAGACGTCAGGACATGTATTCCTGGTAAGAGCATGGAATCAGATGTTTAACTCCTTTTACTGAACAAAAGGTTAAGGAGCAAGAGAGGGTGCACGTCGGTCTAACGGTGTATTCAACCATACCACCAACCCGGTCCATATACAAGGCAGGTGTGATCAAGTCTGCCCTAATTGCTGCAACTTATACACATCGTCCCAAAAGTGACACCCGGTTATTCACTGATACCTATATCACGTAATGACTGTTTGCTTTCCACTACTTGACGAATTGTATACCCATGACAAACTAACAGACGGAAATCAGATATACGGAGGTAAAACGAAGCGAGCAGCTCCACGGGATCTTAAATCTCCAACTTTTCCTTTCGCAACTTGCTTACTACGCGGGTGCACGCGACGGGCACAGGTCTCGCTGTTGTTGGGTCTATAGTTTAAACATTCAGAAGCCCAACTAATAGTCATTTCCTGTCCCGTTTGCTTGGGTGAGAGGATTTTAATTCACTGAAAATTTGGGATTGCCCTTAATGGGAAAAGGTTGTAAAATCTGGACCATGAACCGCTTTCTTAGCGTCTGGTTTGAAAATAGTTAACAGAAAGGAAGTAGATGTCGAACTTGTAAAAGAGAGGGGGGAGATTCACACCTTTGATGTGGGATGTTTTGTAGGATAGATGGCAATAAGAGAAGTTAACTCGACAGGTGCCCTCTTTTTCCCAAAGTTGAAAGGTAGGCTATAGAGCGTTCCGCAAACGTACAAGCAGCGGAAGTGGAATGTTAGTAGGGAGCTTGTAAAACCTGACTAATAAGCGGATGTGCTAGTTGACGATATCAACCTCCGCGTCTACATCAACGCAGCGCTAAGTTATGATGGGCGTAGAACCATAACATATAATATAACGTGTGCTGTGCTATCCTTATACCATACATTGTCAAAGCATTTAATGGAAAGGTAACGAACCAGAGGAAACCCTGAAAACGGTGCCGGTTGATGTTGTGTTGCATTATGCGGCCTAACAATAGGGCAGTGCCAGGCATTCCCCCTTCCCCATTTCTTGTTCCCGTTTTCTTTTTCTCTTTCTGGCATGTCTCCTTGTTCTGCCAAGTGGAAAAACCGAAGTTCATTTTCCGTTTAGAGTAACAAAATAAAAGAGTGTGTTCGTATGCGCCTTGTTAGTTGTATTTTTTTCCCCCGTTAAGGTAATGGGGGGTATAGGGAGGATAGGGCGAGAAACTTGTCGAACTGATAAAGCAGCAAGAGGGGCCGCACCGCATTCTTTTTTATGTTTAGGCGTTAAAAGCTCGAACAGGTTGTCTAATTATACAGATAAATCTTCCCAGTTGGCGACATTTATAGCCAAAGCAAGATTTTCATTATGCGCCGGAGACAGCAACTTACCTGTATGTGACCAAGGTCTAACCGAAAGAACCCATTAGGCAACCGGCAACAGTACTGAACAAAGCACGGCCGAAATAAATCAACACAAATCAGTCAAACTATCTCTTATATTAGCTTTCCGAGATTCCCGTCATTTATATTCAGTGAAACATTTCTACTGCCGATTTAAAAAAAATAAGCCTCCCAAGACCTTAGAATTGCTGAACAGCAGGATTAATATAGTTGAGTTCGCTATCTCACAACGTCGAAATATCGTTATTTTGATTTCTCATCTTTTTGGAGAACAATTTCTTCCCGGATCAACTCGGCTAAGCTCTTCATCCCCTAACAGTATAATAAAAAAAAGGTCGTGTCACGATTAATCGATGGATTGGAGATAAAGGTGCAGTCCTTCGCCTTACCCTGTCAATCTGGTCTGCCGTGGCGACAGAGAAAGCGGCACGCAGATATGAACACGGTTTATCCGAGTCTGTCATAAAAGCGTTACCCGGCACGAGAATGACATCTTTGGATAATGCCCGCTCCATAATCATCGGGTAAGTATCCACTCCTTTTACGTTCATCCATAGAAACATGCCAGCTTGAGGAACATTCCACTCCGCCAAACCTTGTAAAAATGGACAAGAGTGTAACGGTTACATGTATCCTCTTTCTTATTTTTTTTCTTTGTACCTTTTAGATATTTATCGGCAGCAGCTACCATACAATCTCTTTGTTTCTTGTAAAATTCTTGGATTTTCTCAACGTGTTTCAAAAGCCCTTCCAGTCCCCATTGCTCAAGAAGCTCGCTGACTAATACCTAACATCTCAGGAATTGTCTCCTTATTTCTTAATAAAAACGCAAAATCCCTTTTTTGTCATTCATACCTGAGACAGAGAAGTAGCATGCAAGACAGATACTTGCATGTGAAGCATCATAGGGTTAAGTAAAGCTTTAGGGCCAGTAGCATAACCGATTCGCAGCCCCGAAGAGAGTATTTTCGAAAATGAGTCGAAGCGAATTACGCGTCCGTCAACATCCATTGACAAAAAACTCGGAGTTCGCTTCTAAACATTGTAGATTACCCCACAGGAAATTTTAAAATATTAGAAGAACTTTAATGTTCAAGATATTTACACTTTCGAATTGCAGAAAATAATAAGGATCGTCTTCTAAGATAATTAAGTTGTATTCCCGAGCTATTTCGTAAATGGCATATTTCCTATCTTCAGGAATACATGTTCCAGAGGGATTTGCTCCATTGGGATTGACGTAAAGTACCTAAGATAATAAGTAGCCGTTATCGTTGCTAGGCTAAATGCGAAAAACTAAGTTACTTTCGGTACTCCAGTCTTAGCATTTTTTACAGCTTCTGGAGTCCATTTTGATTGAAGCAGAGACCTCAACGATTCGGGTTTCATTCCATATTCATCTCCTTCAGCAATCAGATATTTTGGCCGATAGGGGTTTAGCTGTTCTTAGCAAAACGAACGGTTCATGTGTGCAATAATGTATGTATCGAGTACCATAGCCAACACACCGGGATAGGTTGGTTCCTGTAAAATAACGTAATCCTCTTCTTCGAGCATCATCTCAAAAGCTTTACAAAGTCCATCTTGGCTTCCACAAGTAACAAGAATATCGAGTGACTGCAGAGAAGGCGGCGTGTGTAAAGTTGCTTGAAACTGTTTCAGCTGATCCAAAAGTTTCTGTAACCTAGAGAAAAGCTTTTCGTGAAAATGACTAAAGCTTTAGTGTCTTAACTAAATACCCAGGTGTTGGAAGATACTGGAGACCAGTTGTCATAGTTTTTCCGCTCAAGTTGATGATGGAGCCGTCGGTTAGAGTTATACTGGCATCTTTAAAAGGAAATAATTGTGGATTTGGCACTCCACTTGCCAAGAAAACAAGACTGGGAGAACCAGCAACCAAAAACTTAGCTGCAGGGTAAAAGTAAAATCATACAAAGCTTTATGGAACCAACTTAACTTTACCTGTTTCTCGGATAGGTGAAGGTTTGCGAAGAAGTGCTGACTGATTCATCCATCTGCTATAATCCATTGTTGTCACCAAGGAAGAATCAACACTATAATTTCCCTGTTGTTGGTACTGAATGTGAATTGGGATGACTGAATTGCACGCAGTCCAGCTGGGATTATGTTGTGCACTATAAAGAGGTCGCGCTCGAGAAATTTTCAGTACTTTAAACATAGTGACAAAAGACGGGGCATTAGGTCAACATACAATGATAAGAAATACCTATCTTTATTTAGTTCTAAAGAAACGCGACCCTTACTCCCGACATGCCGACAACCCTGTTCAGGAAATAACGAAGTTATTGCTTGGAGTACCAATACGCCTATCCTTACCTTTTTCGAGTTTGGGTTCAGGGTTCCGCCGCAAACCGGGAAATCTCCTCAGCACGATACCCAGCAGCCCGCAAGAAACCGGCCAAGTAACCCGCCACACATCATATAGTCATTGCCCCAAGTTTCACTCATGGGTGCATTGTCGCGGAAGAGTATATGTACGGAAACTGTTAGCGACATAGCCGCGAGGTTAATGAGCTTCCTTTTGTAAAAAATGTATTTAGTTAACGTAAATTCTGTATGCTGTCCTGTCTACAATATTTTAATAGTTTATTCATATTATTAGTGTATTATTCTTCACATTGAAAAATTTAATTTTAAACATTTAATTTTATTGTGGTTTTATTTCATTTTTAGGTCAGCTATGCTATTGGTACGCCGTATGACGGACAAAGTTCAAAAATACGTTTAGCTATCCGTATGCTTTTATTCGCAATGGACAGATCCCAAAAAGCTACTGTCTAATTAATGTGTGTGTTTCATAGAGTAGGTTTACTGTGTTCAGGCGTAAGTTCTGTAGATTATTCTGTAATTCCTTCCTACCCCAAATTGCTTTTACCCGACTCCATAGATGTCCGTAGTGACTATATAGAGTAATTTCTATCTTCGCTGTAAGCACATTTTTCGAAACCTATTTCGAAGGAAGAGAAATCCCGAGCTTAATAAACAACTCCGCGGTTGTAACTGCGTTAATAATACTAACAGACAGAAATTTCTTACGAATGCCTTAAACGTATGAAAGGTGTACACGGATTTTTTTTCTGTGAACTGCGGTGACGGTCATCAAAATAAATTTATCTCTCATACATTATCGTAATTCTTGCTTTCCTTAGGTACGTGAAAACTATTAAAACTATTAAAAAAGCCTTCAAACTGTCCTTTGTCGGTAAGTTTCGCTTATGACTTACTATTTTTCTGAGTTGTGTAAGCTGAATACATATACTATAAACATAGTCTCTTCTGCGTTTCGTCGGGATTGGCATTTACGTTAGAACAGGAAACGTATAGTGTATGATAATGAAATACTACGCATATGTTTATACCTAGTCTTGCCACAGTCCTTGGAATGAGTATTTGACTGCCTCTCTCTATTACAATCTCATTACCATAGAGATGGGTAATGAATGCAGATTCTTAAGGGCAAGTATACGACATAAAAATATAAGTTAAGCTAACTGAAGTAATGCGTCCGAATAAATTATTGCAATTTGCACACGTGCTTACCGTTATTACTTATATCGTATTGCCAATCTTCTATTTTTCTCGCGCATGACTTTTTCAGCTTGTCTATTACTATAGCTCGGTACATAAGATTTTAAAGTTTAAGGCAGAAAAGCAGACTGAAAAGTTACACTTCTGGATACCGGGACAGTTGTTATGAATCCTTGAGTGCTTCTAAGGAACCGAGCACGTAATGACTCTTATTCTAGTTTTTCTGTGTCCTCCTTTTGAAGAAACGAAAGATATTAATTATTCGGTCCTAGCGCTACAATAGATCTCTAATGCAGTCGAAAGGTGGTTTCGATTCCCAACGAGCTAGAAGGCATGAAGGATATAGCCAAGGAATTTCCCACATGGATTCTTTCGGAAGAAAAAGCTGGGTTTTTTCTCCGATTTGAAGCTTTCGCTCCCTGTAAGGATCCTCGCTTATAATTGTACCATACCACTTACGAACCCAAGCAGAACAATCGGCTTTTTAGCTGTGGTCATTTGATCTGCGACAAGTTTCGTTCTATGCTTTCCATGCTTTATTCTTCTTCCTACTTATCTTAGCTACCAACTACACATTTTTACTCTGGCACGGAAAAGGATTTCGAGGGTTTTTTTTCAGCGTAAAAATTAAATTGTTGCAAATGGATCTTGATTTTCTCTCTCGTTCCAGGGTATTAAAACCAACGATGGATGAGCATACGAGTTGCAAAGTGACTTACTTGGGATGCTGCGATGCCTTTAGCTTTATAGCTTGAAATATGGTCGTTACACTTGATTGAAAATATATCTGTGAAAGTATTTTCTTGTTGGTTAAATACATACCACATTTCTGTCTCTACAAAGAAGCCAGATCTGCAATTATGGCACGACAAGAGATCAAAGGAGCGCGAGCGAAAGCTGCTGAAGTGATAGCGAAAGACACAGTATGTCCTTTACCCTCCACAATGGCTTCATTCTGCCGTGATGAGATCTCTAATGAGCCTGCTGCCCCCACGCTTGACCTAACAGTTGCCACAGTGTGGTCAAAGTAATTACGAAAAACTAAGCTGAAATGAGAAAAGTGTATTTTTCTTTGTCTCGATTCTATTTAGATGTATATCTTTTAAGTTAAAAAAAAAATCCCATAAGCCTATGCGGTATTTATCTCGAGTACTTCGTATATGGCTTTTCCTAAGGCTTTCATGAATGGCTAACAGGGAAGTGCAGAGAAGTTGACGAGTGCTGAAAACTGTGTGATAGAGTGTGACGTATATTCTTCTTTTTTATCCTTCAGGATCGATGCGTGATGATGCTGTGAAGAAGGCTTTAAGCTAGGGCACTACATCTGAAATCAATTAAGGCAAGAAGGGGCGGGCAGTCTTTACCCATCGCAAGCGACTATTTAGCTTGTCAATCTTGCACACAGTCTGGAAGGGAACGGCGAGGCTAAGTAAGTCAAGTAAAGCGAGGTAAGTCTCGGCGAGGGCTCTATTCAAGAGCATTGCGGTATATATGTATAACATTGTCATACACTGTATTACCCAGTGTTACTTCTTTCATTGCCAGATTTGCTGTCATGCATTTGAACTCACATAGAATTAGAGTTCTCTTGCACAAGGTCATTGGTTATTTATTAGTCGTATACAGCACCTAACTATGCTTTAACTTTCCGTAAGTTCTGTAAGTTCCTTTTGCGTGTCACTGGCAAATATGACATTTGTATTTATTTTGCACTTTGTATTTTAGAACTACCCATTTATTTTTAGCAAATGAAAAGTTAGGAACTCGGTTCATTCGCTGAAATGCGAAAATTAACACGTGACATGTAATTGAAAGACGGCCAAAACCTAGGGCTGAACGTTCGAAAGCAATTGTTGTGCATGCATTTTTCACTGCTATATTTATAGTATGCCGAAACTTGCAACATGTTAGCATTCTTTCAGCCTTCCGCTGTATATGAGATGAAAAATATTTCGTTCCAACGATCCAGCAACTGATCGACCTTCCTCATCATACTTCACCTTGGTTCTTTTTGCAGTTTCTACGCGCAAAACCACCTTTTTGTACAATCGTAAAACAGCAAGAATTGGGAAGACTTGCAGGGTATGATTGTGGATTGGTATCTGGATGCTACTCCAGGCCAAAAGAATTACCGTTCAGAAATGATTTCACGACTGATATAACATGGAGGAAAATATAACAATAACCGTTATTAAGTATAAACATAACTATTACTGAATTTTGCTAGAAAAGACTTAATGATTGGCAAGCTTAATAAGACAATGCATTGGCGTAGGAATTATCTCCACTCGAGCTTAAACAAATATCATCTTCTCCATGACCATACCGATCCAGACTGAAAATGTACAATGGCCAGAAGAAAGACTCGGAAGGGAAAAAATCCATCCAGAAATATTTTTTCCCGTTGCACATGCCTAAGATCTGGCCATACGGGTAATTAATGTGTGCAGCTAGTGGGCGTGCCCGTAAACGTGGTATTCAACGTCATGTGCATACCGTGAGCTGGTATAGCTATAAAAGCAACTTGTGGCCGTCCGCCGGTCCGGGACGACGAAAGCATTTCTTCCGCCATCGTCGAACTTATCTCTCCCTTGAGCAGTGAAAGCACCACTCTGTAACAAATTCCCTATTCTCCCTCTCTTGTTCTAGGTAAGCGGTATTGTTTTTAGGTTTCCTCTTCCATCAGCAAGTTTTGCCTCCTTGCTGCTTTGCATAAGGAGGGACAGGGACGAAGTGCTCTTTACATAATCATGTTTATAGAGGAGTGATTGAATTGGGCTTGTATCGAAACTGGAGTTTAAATTTGGTCTGTTCAAGCACGGTCTACTTTCCGCGGACAGTCAACTTCCTGTAGCAGCTATGGCAAATCTGGTTGTTCAATCGGCTAGTTTCAAAGGACGCGAGCGAGCTTTGATAAATAAATCATACAGCATCGAGGTAAGTGACTGTCCTAGTGTTTTCTTCGTGATTTTTCCGGGAATGACAAGCTTTTTATTTGAAATATGCTGGTAGTTTTAGTATATTTGGTAATTTAAAAGATCCCTAGCCTTCTGGAAGTCGTATAAGGCGCGAAAAAGAGCCTTTTTATCGGTTAAGCCGCTTTTTTTATTAAACACACGAAAAAAAGGGAAGAAAGCGGTACCATTAAGGAAAGCGAATGTTCTTTTCTTAAGGACTCGGGTGGATCTGCTACAGGGGATCTTTTTTTACGGGAAAAGCTCATGTGTTCCCAAGGGATAGAAACTGGTGAGCTGCTTAGCTAAATTGGCGACATGCCGACTAATTATTAGGATCTTGGATGTTGCTGGGGCTCAGGATTTTGCTTGATTGCTAATTAGGTGTGGTCCAGTACGGTTTTATTTAAGAAGAAGTCACATATTAATTGTTTCCTTTTTTCTGCTTCTGGCGGGTAAAACAACGCACAAAAGAATGGCTATTCTGCACGACGCCGGTCAATTGTAGACGACGCAAAATTTGAAACCTTGGTGCATAAGATATCAAAACAGTCATGGATAGAGGAAGCCCGGAAATCTATCAGTGAATATTTTCAACCCTTCTTAATCAAAATATTGTTTCAATCGATCCGCTTTATGGTTAAGATGAGGATTTGGGCGACGACGAACTGCTCCTGAAAGCTGAAATGGAGGAAGCACCGGAATTGGCCAACGTGCAGGAGAAACTGAGCCTATTAATTAGTTTGAGCGACGGGATCTACACGCTTTCTCGAGTTTTGGAATCTGCGAAGGTATTTTTTCTTTGTTTTTTTTTATAAGGAAGTCGATTTATTGATATACTGCGGCTGTAGATTTTCAAGGGAGTTATAACACATGTTGAATCACGTCCCGCTAAAGGCGAAGGTCTGCAATACGATGTTTTGTTGAAATTGGAAATTGATCGCGAAAACTTGATTTTGCTTTTAAAAACCGTCAGACAGAACGCCCACGTAGTGAACGTCTCCATTCTTTCTGAACAGCCACTTGGCTTAAAAGGTATATATAGTGAACCTGACAATTCACTTGACGTAAGTGTGGACGTAACAGATTTTGTTTCTTTTCGACTATGGACAGAAAACTGGTATCCCAGTCACGTTAGTGAACTGGACCTATGCAATCACTTAATGACCAAATTTGAGCCTGACTTAGACCATGGGCATCCGGGTTTCAGCGACAAGGTCTACAGAGCCCGCCGCAAAGAAATATCCGGCATTGCATTTAGCTATAAGCAGTAAGTTATCTTTATACACAGAAAGAAAAGTGCCTCGTGAATGAGCTCTTGATTTGAATTGCGTGATTTCCCATCCAGTGGCGAACCCGTTCCTCGGATAGAATACACACCAGAAGAACTTAAGACGTGGGGCATTGTGTTCGAGCAAGTTGTATCTCTCATCCCCACTCATGCTTGCGAACAATATCGAACCATTTTTGAGCTCCTGCAAAAGGAGTGCGGCTATCGGGCTGATAACATACCTCAGCTCGAAGACATATCAAATTTTCTCAGACGTAATCATCTTCGGAACTTTTTCCTTTCATAAATTGACGTTCAAACAATCAGATTATATTTAATCCGTAATTATTTCAGGGAAAACTGGCTTTTCGGTTAGGCCTGCAGCTGGTTTACTATCGGCGCGCGATTTCTTGGCAAGTTTAGCTTTTAGGGTATTTCAGTCTACCCAGTATATTCGACATGCTTCCTCGCCTAACCATTCTCCCGAACCGTACGCAAAATTATTATAATTTAAACGCGTCTTCAAACTGTTAGTAAATAGGGATTGCGTTCATGAGTTAATCGGCCATATTCCCATGTTGGCAAACCCAGATTTTGCCCTATTTTCCCAAGAACTCGGGCTGGCGTCTTTGGGCGCATCGGACGAAGACATTGAGAAGTTTGCTACGGTAATAGTATTTTTAAATAATTGCTACCTTTTAAAAACAAAAAAATTGGATTTTGCTTTGTGCAGATGTATTGGTTTTCCATAGAATTTGGACTAGTGAAGGAAAACGGTGTAACGAAAGCATACGGAGCTGGATTATTGTCCAGCTACGGAGAATTACTTCACGCTTTGTCTGATAAGCCTCAACTGCTTCCATTCGATCCTGCCATTTGTGCAGTCCAGCCATATCAAGACCAGGACTATCAAGATATATACTTTATTGCAGATAGCTTGGAAGAAGTTCAAACCAAGTTTAGGTAGGTAATTTTTCATTCAAGATGTACACAATAACGACTTTTGTACTTTTACAGGCGCTGGTTAAAGGAAAGTATCACACGTTCGTACGAAGTACGCTATGACCCGTTCACTCAATCTGTAGAGGTTTTAGATTCCACGAAGAGTCTAGCTAACGCAGTGCGTCAAGTGTATTGCGACATATCTCACATTCAGTCCGCTTTAAAGAAACAAAATATTGAGTAAATTTCGCTTATTTTATCTACAAGTGAAAGGCACGATTGCACGATAATTTCAACTTCTTAAAAGACTCTAGTCAAATCACTTTACGGTAAATACCCTAAATGTCTAACGTATGCGATCTTTAAGAAGTTTTTTCGTGTATACAATGAATTAGGTGTCCAATTACAATGAATACTACCTGTTACGTGAATATATATAATACTTGATGTAACTGGTTGAATACATCTTCGTGTGCTAATGGCTTTTTTATTCCTCGGTTTGCCGCTAACTTATTAAAGTCACGCATGTTGCCTATATATATATACATACACTGCGGGAACCGAGCTCAGTTGCAAGCTAAACCCCACGGGAAGTCCGACTAAACTTAAACGACAGAATAGGACGTTAGTTTAACACTGCTGCTCAAACAGTATATCAAATTTCTAGGGTTTTAAATAAAAGATACTCACGGGTTTAATGAAGAAGTGAAAATATATTCTACAGCGGACAACATGCGGAAGCATGTTATCTTTAAAAGCATGTTGCCTTCAAATTTTCTTACTCGTATCGGATCAAAGAAGCTTCCGAACAGTTTATTTAGAAATGGTATGGAAAGGAGGCGGATCCCTGGCATATACCAGCTCTGAGAATTTCCTTATCGTCTTTTGCCCGTTTTGGGAAAGGTTAACTGACAATCGTCTGACTTTAGTCTGTCATTGAAACAGGAAGCGAACGACTAACAAATGCATTTCTTGATCGGAGAGTGTAGTTTCCCGTAACGTAGGCAACCGCTGCGTTTCTTGCCGGGAGAGTGCAATGCAGACATGAGGACATAACATAATAAACAGTGTAAAAATGCTTCTAATTTTACAATACTTAATTTACATAAAAGTACCATCGATTTTATTTGCAAGATCATTCTAGTATTTGTATGGGCAAGTGTCCTGTATGAATTTTCTTCCGAGATCGCAACAACTTGCTTTCGGTTGCCTACCTTTCAGGGGTGTGCACTCTCGTGACAATAAACCCATCCGCAAGTGTCCTTGTGAAACTGTCTAGCTTATTTATTAAACGAAAGAATACTGCGACAATGCATATTGCTGTAATTGACATCGCAGAAATAAGTAAGTTTTATTCTTTATCTTTGTTAAGAAAAATAACGAAGACGTAACATAGGAAAAGACTGACCAATAATCTATTAAAGGTCTAGAGCACAAGGAAGTTCCTCGAGAAGCAATGGAAAGAGTTGCCGACGCCTTAGATGATGCCTTTATTCAGACTGGTTTTGTTTATCTAACTAATCACGGAGTTCCCGAAAATCTAGTAGACATTTCGTAAAGTCGTTTTTTAGTTTACAAACATGTGTCGTTCTTCGTTTAGATTAATGAATTATTTGAACGGACGAAGGAATTTTTCCTTCTTCCCATGGACGAGAAAATTAAATATAATCGGAAACTCTTCTTCAATGGGTACGTTCCACCCAACAGAGAGATGTTGGATGATAACAGTTCGTACCGTAAGGAAGTACGAGAAGCGTACGACGTTGAAGTTGCCGATGGCCTGTTTCCTGATGAAGAAATACCCCGATTCCGCACGGTTACTGCAGAAATGCTACTCCTGTTGGAGACATTGACTTTCAGACTTTTAAGGGTGTTAACGATAGCACTCCGTAAGAAACAAGCTTTAAATTTTTTATTAAAGTGAAATGGTTTGTGCTTCATGTAGATAAAACGGGAAAATTTCCGGACTTGAAGGATGACTATTTCATTTCTTCCCATTCCAAGATGGGCAAAGCTGAAAACGCTACTTCGCTCCGAGCCTTGTATTACCCAGCGCTAGAAGGAAGCGCGGATGAATTACGAAAGGAAAAAGTTGGGCGATTGGGTGAGCACAGCGACTACGGAACAATCACTTTATTATTCCAGGATAACGTAGGTGGATTAGAAGTAAGTGATTTGCTTCTTGGAAAGTTTACTTGATTGTAACTTAAGCACGAGAAATGTTTAGGTAGTATCAGCGGAAGGGAATTGGGTCCAAGCTACACCAATCCCTGGCACCATTTTGGTTAATGTTGCGGATATGGTACAGTTTTGGACTGCAGGTCGTTATAACGCTACGGTATGAATTTTTATTATTATACGTTTATCATCCTATTCGCCTGTTTCTTCTTCGTCTACTTCTAGTTGCATCGTGTTCGAATTCCAGATGATGAATCTCGTTTAAGATGCGCCCGTCAATCTATCGTGTATTTCATTCATCCTGACGACGAGGTTGTTATCGAGGCTTTAGATCATTCAGGGAAATATCCACCAATTACAGCTTTGGATTACTTAAACAAGCGTTTGTCTGAAACGTACACTTATTGAAAATAGGTGTACATTTATTATTGTGTGTTCACACATTTCCCGCAAGTACAAAATTACGGGGTTTGATTAAGGTACCTAGATTTAACTCTTAGTTATCCTTTTCCTTTTGGGTATACGGGAATAATACATGTATAGAAATTGGGAAAGCTTGCCAAGTTTCACATTTATTTTTAGGAACCCGAGCTCCCGTATCGTTATTCATATAGTGCGCCACGTTATAAGTATCGATAGCAACATGACGTCTGTCCGGTCGCCATCTTGATCCTGTCTCCTTCTCGCCCGGCTTGACGCAGTGAACATGGCTCTCCTTTCTGCTCGTTTAGCCGCTTCTGTGGCCCGTCAGTTGCCTAGAAATGGCACAAAGGTAAGAATTGTATTTGGTATCAGAGCAGAAAACCATCTTATATTCCGTTAAAAAAAGAATCTGATTTTGTTATTGAGACTCACTCATACATGTCCGTCCAGACTTTCTACTGTTCGTACCTTCGCATAGTGCTCCATGTCGCCATTTTGGTATACGCCATTCTATTAAATTTTGGTTGCATCTTTTAGATTGCTCAACGAACTTTGCCGGCCATCCAAATTGCGGCCCGCAAGTTGCATACTTCCGATACCCAAAGAGCTGCTGAAATCTCTTCCATTCTGGAAGAAAAGATTTTGGGAGCTGCACCCAAGGTAAGAACTGGCAATTTTAAGAAACATATTCTAAACTATGGATTATATTGTTAGCTTTATTTTGTTCAAACTGTTTATACGCGATACTGGAATACATTTAAGGAGAGCAAGTACATTAAGTCCTTGCAAAAAATCCATTCAAAATTATATTGTTTTACACATTAGTCTGCTTTTTTAAGCCTGTGTTGTTAACTGTATGAGCACAAGGTTACGCAGCAGACAAAATTATCGCAGCTGAAACTTAGTAGAGATATTTTCTGTATTGAAAAAATGTTACACGGTTCTGGCTAACAAACAATCTTACTACAGGACAACTTGGAAGAGACTGGACGCGTATTGAGCATTGGTGACGGTATTGCTCGTGTTTATGGCCTCAAGAACATCCAAGCCGAGGAGATGGTGGAATTCTCTTCCGGACTGAAGGGCATGGCCCTCAATTTGGAGCCCGACAACGTTGGTGTGGTCGTTTTCGGTAACGACAGACTCATCAAAGAAGGAGATATTGTCAAGCGTACTGGAGCCATTGTCGACGTACCTGTCGGTGCTGAATTGTTGGGTCGCGTTGTGGATGCTTTAGGCAACCCCATCGATGGCAAGGGACCCATTCCTACGCCCAAACGCGCTCGTGTTGGTATCAAAGCTCCTGGTATTATTCCTCGTACTTCCGTCAAGGAACCCATGCAGACTGGCATTAAAGCCGTCGACTCTTTGGTACCCATTGGTCGTGGTCAGCGTGAATTGATCATTGGTGATCGTCAAACTGGGTAAGCAATATTATCGCCAACAAAAACACGTCTAAGCCTAATGTATTTATAATAGCAAAACCGCCATTGCCATCGATGCCATCATTAACCAACAGCGCTTCAATGAAGGTACTGATGAAAAACGCAAGCTTTATTGCATTTACGTCGCCATTGGCCAGAAGCGATCCACTGTCGCTCAGATTGTTAAGCGTTTGACTGATGCCGGTGCCATGAAGTACACTATCGTGGTGTCTGCTACTGCATCTGATGCTGCCCCTCTGCAGTACTTGGCTCCCTATTCTGGCTGCGCCATGGGAGAATTTTTCCGTGACAACGGGAAGCACGCACTTATCATCTATGACGATTTGTCCAAGCAAGCTGTCGCCTACCGTCAAATGTCCCTGTTGCTCAGGAGGTAAGTTAAACTTTTTTTAATGGATTAGAACGAGTGATTAATTATGTTTCGTTACATCAGACCCCCTGGTCGTGAAGCCTACCCCGGTGATGTCTTTTACTTGCACTCCCGTCTGCTTGAGCGTGCTGCCAAGTTGAACGAAACCAATGGTGGTGGTTCCTTGACTGCTTTGCCCGTCATTGAAACCCAGGCTGGTGATGTGTCCGCTTACATCCCAACCAATGTGATCTCCATCACTGACGGACAAATTTTCTTGGAAACCGAGTTGTTCTACAAAGGTATTCGACCAGCTATTAACGTCGGTTTGTCTGTATCCCGTGTCGGTTCTGCTGCCCAGACCCGTGCTATGAAACAAGTAAGCATATTGGGGTTAAATTTGAATTTCCTTTTTTTCATATGATGAGTTTAATTCTTAACGGAGATCCTCAATGATACCGATTCCTGGTACTGACAAGCATTATGATTGCTCAGTAAAATTTTACATTAATTCATTTAGTAACAGATTCGCGTTGTATTCTATGTTTAGGTGGCCGGTTCCATGAAGCTCGAGTTGGCCCAGTATCGTGAAGTGGCTGCTTTCGCTCAGTTCGGTTCTGATTTGGATGCTTCTACTCAACAATTGTTGAACCGCGGTGTGCGTTTGACTGAACTGTTGAAACAAGGACAGTACGTTCCCATGGCCATTGAAGAGCAAGTCGCCATTATCTATTGTGGTGTCCGTGGACATTTGGACAAAGTGGACCCCGCAAAGATTACTCATTTTGAAAAGGAATTTACTGCACACATTAAGTACGATTATAGCTCTAATCATTACTCTTCGCTTACTAATACTGCTCATTCATTATAGGACCACCCAGAAGGACCTTTTGGCCACCATTGCCAAGGAAGCCAAGATCACCGATGAAACCGATGCGAAGTTGAAGAAAATCGTACAGGACTTCTTAGCCACCTTCCAGTCATAGAGAGTTCAGCATACGGAAGAAACAGTAGAAGATCCGCATTTTTATTCCGTGTTTTTTCCCCTTCTCTATTGTTGGAGTGCAACAGCGGCAAACACCAGTCTGGACCGAAAGGGAGCCCTTAACAGCCGGCTCAAGTGCATTTAGACTGGTTTAAGTAGTATAAACTGTTTAATTGGAGGAGACATCCAAAGTTGTATCATAAAACCGTGTAGTTCCGAAGATACATGGTGAAAATTTATACCAACATTCATTTATTTACGTAGAAAAGAGAAAGAAGCAAGTCATAAAGGGTTCAATCCATGATAGAACACTGCAGTATAAGTTTATTAGGGGGATTAATTAAAGTTTAACTTGAGAGTTACGCGATGAATTCATAGTGAAACATATGCTTTAAGAAAGGATCAACTAGTTGGGTTGAGAAAACCAGTGCATAACGAAAAAGTTCTTTGGCGATCTTGATCTTGTTAACAGGTAGTGCACAACCAATACCCAATTGGTTCCAATGAGTACTAAATTAGCATTATGCAAATGAAGCGCGGGTCGTCAACGTTTCAACGATTCTCATCAACATTCGTTGATGAGAGTCGTTAAAATTTGCACTTTCTTTCACTCCACTAGCTTAAAAAAAAATTGTTGGCCAGTGACACAAGTGTAATGTTTTAATCCGGGATACATTTACGTATGTAAGTAAATGTGGAGAACGTGTTGGTTAGCATTTTTACACTAGTTGGAGCGTCACACGGCGGCTATAAGAGCAACTATGTTCTGTCATACGGCGGCTATAAAGACAACCATGTTCCAGCCCTCTGTACTGTGTTCCAGCCCTTAACCGACGTGCTAGACTGTGTACCGGTCCCATTCGCCCTTCTACTCCACGTCCGACATGCTCGTGCGTGAAAGCTGCCGTATGGCATACTGCTGTGAATAGAAAAAGTTATCCGGTAACATCCGCGAAACTAATGTCCTGCTTTCGCTAAAAATAGGTGAGTTTTCTTCGTTATAATACTGCGCATTCATTGAATTAGGAATCTTGATGGTAAACTAGTTATTCTGGTTATTTTGTCCAAATGTCGACGCCGCGTAGAAAACGGCGTCATCAATTCCTTAGCTTGTCATCTTTACAGCGTGCTTTACTCTAAAAAATTTAAAGGATTGCTGTAAAATAAATGTGTCCCCCCGTTTACTTTACTGCTCTCCTTTAATATCATAAGGTTTGCAGCTATACACACGGGCAAATAAAAGTGGATCATTACAAGCTAATACACTGATCCATCTTGGTTTGGTGTTCGAAAGATCCATGACATTTTCTAACTTGTTGTACTTACAAGATTGCATTACTAACTGGTTAATCTATCTAGGGTTACAATCTTCGTGTACCTTACAGACATCTAAACATGTATCTGTACAACTTAACGTTGCAAAAGCCAACCGGCATTACCCATGCCGTCCACGGTAACTTCAGTGGTACGAAACAGCAAGAAGTTATTGTTTCAAGAGGTCGAATTCTGGAAGTCCTACGGCCAGATCCGAATACAGGCAAAGTGCATACCCTGCACAGCGTCGAGGTTTTTGGCATCATTCGATCTCTTATGGCATTTCGTTTGACTGGAGGCAGCAAGGATTACTTAGTCGTTGGATCCGACTCCGGTCGCATAGTCATTCTTGAGTACAACACATCTAAAAATGCCTTTGACAAAGTACACCAAGAAACCTTTGGCAAAACCGGCTGCAGACGGATCGTGCCTGGTCAGTATTTAGCTATGGATCCCAAAGGAAGAGCTGTAATGATAAGTAAGCACTTAAATATCTGTTAACGTATAGTGTGCTAATCTTTGTTGTTTTCCGCGTTCTTCCAGGTGCCGTGGAAAAACAGAAATTGGTATATATTTTAAATCGGGACGCTGCAGCACATCTTACCATTTCATCTCCTCTAGAAGCCCATAAATCCCACACGCTGGTTTACCACATTGTTGGCGTTGACGTAGGCTTTGAAAATCCAATGTTTGCTTGCCTCGAGATTGACTATGAGGTAAAAAAAAATCCTCTTATTATTATATATATTTATGTACAAATAAATTTCCCGGTTGCTCAAGTTCACTATTCATTTAACTTAGGAAGTCGACGGCGATTCTACTGGGGAAGCGGCTCAGAAGACCCAACAAACATTGACCTTCTATGAACTCGACCTGGGCTTGAATCATGTCGTACGCAAATACAGTGAACCACTAGAGGAACACGCCAATTTTCTTATACCAGTACCCGGAGGCACTGACGGTCCTTCTGGAGTACTAGTCTGTTCTGAAAACTACATTACTTATAAAAACCTGGGCGACCAACACGATATTCGTTGCCCCATTCCACGCAGAAGGGTAAGCATTATATAAGGTTAAGTTAAAAGACAAATCCCGATGTTTTCGGCTTGCGTATCTCTACTCATTGTTTTATGGATGATGTAGTCGTAGCATGCCAAAATTAAATCAGGAACTCATCGTTGGAATGCACACGCACTTTGCTCTGCAGGCCTGGTTTTTACCCTGATACATTTTTCAAAAGATTTTTCCTCATTGTTATATTGAATTCCATTCAATTATAATATTTTTTCGTGCAGAACGACTTGGATGATCCAGAGCGCGGCATGATTCTGGTCTGCTCGGCCTCCCATAGAACAAAATCCATGTTCTTCTTCCTGGTTCAGACAGAACAAGGCGATCTTTTCAAAATCACTTTGGAGACGGATGAGGAAATGGTCACCGAAATCAAATTAAAATACTTTGATACCGTACCAGTAGCTGCTTCCATGTGTGTATTGAAATCTGGGTTCCTTTTTGTGGCGGCAGAGTTCGGAAACCAGTAAGTAACAGTCTAAACTTTCACTTTACTTGGCTGTTGAAAATGATGTCATTTATCCGTGTTTCACCTGATTTATGATTACGATTTGGATTCTGATGGTTAGCTACAACTCTGAAAAAAAAAATCTAAAAGAGCAAGTGAGTAATCATTTTTCCTTTACTTAGTTTCTTGTACCAAATCGCCCACTTGGGAGATGATGACGATGAGCCCGAGTTTAGCTCAGCCATGCCCTTAGAAGAAGGCGATACTTTTTTCTTTGCTCCTCGTGGTTTGCGAAACTTGGTTTTGGTCGACGAAATGGAATCCCTGTCTCCTATCGTTGGAAGCCATTTTGCTGATTTGGGTAAACCTAGCGTTCCTTTTCCATCCTAAATCTTAACAACGGATGAAAATATGTAAACTTTTGGTCTTCTTTTCCCGTCTGAATTGATAATGTATGACACATTTACTGCTGATGCTTTAGTATTCTTAGCAAAAAAGAATGTTTTAAGTAGTTTCTAATCTGTCTCAAATCTTATAGCTAATGAAGATACGCCACAACTATACGCGCTATGTGGGCGGGGCCCACGATCGTCTTTGAGAGTTCTGCGTCATGGTTTGGAGGTTTCTGAAATGGCCGTATCTGAGTTGCCCGGCAATCCCAATGCTGTGTGGACCGTCAAGCGTCGTGTGGATGGTAATTTTTTCACTTTCTTAACCTAATTTTTCAGGGATCTAGTAAAATTGCAAGGTGAACGTGTTCGAAGAGCGTTAGGGAATGTTGGGTAGTATCTCCGTAAATTTATTAAACAAGACTGGCAGTTCGGGTCCACTTTCCAACTCCAGTCTTTATTTTCCTTGCAGGCTTGACACACCTTTGGCCTTCAGTCACTGCCGGATAATATTTGCGTTGGAGGTACGGTATATGGCTTCGCCAAGGATCGCTAGTACGAAAAGAAAGGCCCAGCTCCATGTTTGCACTCCTTTTAAGACGCTTTTATTTACCTAACTACGTTGATTTACTTCCAATGCAATTTGTAATCTCTTGAACTAATTAGATGTGCTTATTGCTTTCTGTTACAGAGGAGTTTGACTCTTATATTGTCGTCTCTTTCGTAAACGCCACTTTGGTACTTTCTATCGGAGAAACGGTTGAGGAAGTCACGGATTCTGGTTTCTTGGGAACCACGCCTACCTTGTCCTGTGCTGCCTTAGGGGACGATGCGTTAGTCCAGGTAAAACAATTTTCTAACTTTGGGATTTAGATTCGTATGATGCTTGCATATGTTAGACTTTTGAAAACTCATGAAAAAAGCATTTAACTGATTCAGATTCAATTTTCAATTGAAGGTTGAAGTTACTTTATTTCAAGGTGATATAATTTGGTATCTGTTTATAGATCTATCCTGACGGCATTCGACACATCAGATCCGACCGTCGAGTTAATGAATGGAAAGCTCCAGGCAAGCGCACTATTGCACGTTGCGCCGTCAACGCTCGCCAAGTGGTCATTGCTTTGACAGGAGGTGAAGTTGTGTACTTCGAAATGGACCCAGTAAGTCTGTTTTTACTTAATTATTAGCCTTGTTGAACGTGATGATATTCATTAAACATTTGGTCTTCTTTTCCCGACTGAGGTATAATGAAAGATAAATTTAATCCTGATACCTTAACACAACTCCCACAAAATGTTTACCTTCGCGAATGTAACTTAAATCTTTGAATTGCCTTCCTTTTCTAGACTGGACAGCTGAACGAGTACACAGAGCGCAAGGAGATGACTTCGGATGTCATTTGCATGGCCTTAGCCACCGTCCCACAGGGAGAACAGCGATCTCGATTTTTGGCTGTGGGCTTGTCGGATAACACCGTTCGTGTGATATCGTTAGATCCAAACGTAAGTTTAATTCTGGAAATGTTCTTTATTGTTGAAAAGCTTCGTGGAGCTAAACAGCTCTAAAAAAAGCTTATTGTTTTAATGATGTTAACTAACAGGCTAGAGAAATGATTCTAAGTACGAAAGATATTTAGACTTGATTATATTGTTATCTGAAAGAAACATGCCATTTCTTCGTTTAGTGTGATTTGATCCTTTGAAAAGTTGCTCATGTGATATCTTCTTTGTAGGATTGTCTTGCGCCCTTGAGTATGCAAGCTCTACCGGCTCCGCCTGAGTCGCTCTGCTTGGTAGAAATGGGAGCTGTGGAGCATGGTGCAGACGGGAAAAGTAGCAGAGGATCCCTGTACCTTTACGTGGGTTTGCAAAACGGTGTCTTGTTACGAACCATGTTAGATTCCGTTACGGGAGATCTGTCTGACACCAGAACCCGATACTTGGGATCCAGAGGCGTCAAGCTTTTCAGGATTCGCGTCCAAGGCAGTCAAGCAGTAAGTTACTTCTCAACTCGGATGCTTCAGCCACAGTCTAGCTCCAAGATAGGTCCATGTTCATTACCTGTTTTGGCGTTCCCAATCTGTGGAAAGTAAACCTGTCTTGACTCGCTATGCTAGTCAGTACTTATTAGTAGTATGACCAGTACACAGTCTATGACACAATTCTTCGGGAAAGAGAACCTGTTATTAAATAAGGATTTGCTTGAACTGGAACTAAACTGTCTTTTTAAAAAAACTACTAGGTGTTGGCCATGTCCAGTCGGTCTTGGTTGAACTATCACTACCAGAATCGTTTCCACTTGACTCCCTTGTCGTACGACAGTTTGGAGTACGCGTCCAGCTTTTCTTCCGAACAATGTCCTGAGGGAGTTGTGGCGATTGCTTCTAATACGCTGAGGATTATTGCACTCGAAAAGCTCGGTACCATTTTCAATCAAGTGGCATTCCCTCTGGAATATACTCCGAGAAAATTTGTCGTCCATGAAACTGGGCGTATGATTATCATCGAGACTGACCATAACGCGTACACGCAAGAAACCAAGCAGCAGCGCAAAGTTCAAATGGCCCAAGAAATGCGTGAAGCGGCCGGTGTAGGAGAGGAAGAGTTGGCAAATCAAATGGCAGATGCCTTTCTACAAGAAGACATGCCAGAAAGCGTTTTTGGAGCTCCCAAAGCTGGGGTAGGAATGTGGGCATCCCTTATTCGTGTTATCGATCCGCATACTGGACATACTCACCAACTGATTCGACTACCCCAGAATGAAGCCGCCGTCAGGTAATTGTTAGCGTAGTTGTCCATTCTTATTGTTCGAACACAGTCTAGCTCCAAGATAGGTCCATGTTCATTACCTGTTTTGGCGTTCCCAATCTGTGAAAAGTAAATAAAGTCTTAGCTCGCTATGCTGGTTAGTGCTCTTTTGCGGCCTGGCCAGTACATAGTTATAGACACAATTCTTACAGATAACTTTTTGTGTTCTAAAAAGAGTTGGATTATTTTGCTGGAAATGCATTTTTTTTTTTTTTTACTAACGTCCAATTATTATTTTTACTGTAGTATTGCCATGGTGCGATTTGCGGCCGTTTCCGAGTACACCCAGTATGTACTTGTGGGCGTTGCCAAAGATTTGAAGCTGAATCCTCGCCAAGTCTCCGGAGGATTCGTCTATACTTACAAGTAAGATCTTTTTTTACGAAAACTTTTTGTGCATAGGACCAAAATGATGAACAGATTTCACCTAGCTTTCGTGCGGAAATAGTTCTGCAGTACTGATTTTACCCATTACTTTTAGTTATAGGAATAAATCATAGAAAGGAGATTAATTGAGTTGTTTCTTTTCTAAATAGGTTGGTGAACGAAGGCACCGGATTAGAGTTCCTGCATAAAACGTCAGTAGATGAAGTACCAATGGCTATCTGCGCGTTCCAAGGCAGGGCGCTGATCGGGGTAGGGAAGTTACTTCGAATGTACGATTTTGGCAAAAAAAAGCTGCTAAGAAAATGTGAAAACAAGGTTAGTTGTGAAAAGTGTCGAGAAGCCAAGACTTAACATTTTATTTTTAGCATATTCCTAACCTGATCGTGGGAATTCAAGCGATGGGCCAACGCATTTACGTAAGTGATGTCCAGGAAAGCGTTCATTATGTTCGGTACAAAAGAAGGGAGAATCAGCTTATTATCTTCGCTGATGAAACCAATCCGCGTTGGGTCACATCAACAGCTTTGCTTGACTACGACACCATAGCTGTAGCAGATAAATTTGGCAACATATCTGTGGTAAGATATTATTTTTGAAGAAAAAGACTTTACGTAAGTGTGATGGTAATCCGTCTTTCGTTACAGGTTCGTTTGCCTCCCAACACCAGCGACGATGTAGATGAAGATCCTACAGGTGCCAAGTCATTCTGGGATCGTGGTGTATTAAATGGTGCCTCTCAAAAAGCTGATGTCCTTTGTGTAACTCATATTGGCGAGACCATTATGACTCTGCAAAAAGCTACCCTCATTCCTGGTGGCAGTGAATCGTTGGTGTACACAACTTTATCAGGCACTGTGGGCGTATTGGTGCCTTTCACCTCCAAAGAGGATAACGATTTCTTCCAACATTTGGAAATGCATATGAGGGCTGAAAATCCGCCCTTATGTGGACGAGATCACCTTTCCTATCGATCATTTTACTTCCCTGTGCGGGTAATGACTAGCTTGAGGTTTTGGTGGTTCAAGTTATTAATTATTTATCTTTATTTTAGAACGTAAGTGATGGCGACCTCTGTGAACAATATAATTCCTTGGATCCAGCCAAGCAAAGAAGTATCGCTGAAGATTTGGACCGTACGCCGAACGAGGTTTCAAAGAAATTGGAAGATATTAGAACTCGTTATGCGTTCTAATTGCTGAAATTCATTTTTGTCATAGCATTACCTGTACATCTCGCTCTTTGTTCATTTTATTCATTGCACGATGATTTTCGTGAAATACATTCGATTGACAAGAACCAACACGTGTCATAAACAATTCATTCCATCTTCAGTTTACTATTTAGAAGACTCGATTGAATGCATTAAAAAAATTCTCGCTTAATTCCATACAGAATATATTAATTCCCAGTGATGAGCAATGGACGGGTATTTTTACGCTAGTATCCAATGTTACAAGTGCAACGTGGTTTCGACGTGCTCTAGTCCTTTCATTTGGATACTCTTTTCAGTATACATTTCAAATAACAAACTTTACCATTTAGTTCAGGTATATTTAGCGTTATAGTTACATAGGTATGATTTAAAAAAGGATTGAATCTTTTTCATCGGATCGAGATTTTTCCGATCCGGATCTAAATTTTCTGAAGATTTCCAGAATCGGATCGGCAAAAAATGCGAATGATCGGTAAGGATCTAAGATCCAACGAAAAAAAAGATACAAAGCACTGCTAAAAAGCCTTGCCTAATTAACACAAATTTTAAATACGACTCAATGCCGTGCAGCAGAATTCCCAGAAACAGGAATTTTAGAAATTACTTGCAAGGGCTTAAGTGGAATTCCTTTGAACTCCGCGGACTCGGGCGCTAGTGGTAGCGGCTAGCCGGTCATTTGATTAATGGCTGCTCGTGAAGTTAACAACAAACACGTGGTTACTGGATGATTTTAATCTGTGTTGAATATTTCTCAGGAACCGCACGTATTCGTGATATTTAATTTGCACCGACAAAATGAGCGCAACGAAGTCTTTTTTTAGTAAGCTTGTAAGTATGTTTGACAGTTTGTACAATTTGATTTCCTTATCTCTTTGTTTATTTTATATATGTGTTCTGTAATAACTCAACAAATCAGGCTGAGATTCTAGAAGGACTAAAAGATGATACGAAACATACGAATAGGTTATCAAAGACGAAAACAAAGAAGAGAATATTGAAACCATTTATTACACGTGACGGTAAGAAACTGCTATGACTTAACTTTTTGGTGTAAAATCCCTTAACCTTAATATCGTGACTTCGTTATATTATAAACAGAAGAAAGGCATCATGCGACTTTTGATCAAATGCCATCAGCGGTTGAAGCGTTACGGACTGAAATAATGAAAGAAAATTGGAAAGAGGCTGCATCTATGTTGATGTACGTCTTGGATCATGGCAAAAGTCTCGAGCACCTAACATGGAAAATTGGTTTGCTTATAATCTGGAATCATAGAGAGACTATGGTCCAAGACCTGACAGATTTTATCAAGTACGTTGTGACATTTCTGCGATTTCGAAGCGTGCATTTGTTATTTGTTTATTTTTTCGTGTTCCTTATATTTGTCCAAAAGTGTGTCTTATACAACGTCAGCACTTTACCAGCCAGAAGTACGCCTAGTTGGTTTCCTGATGTTAATGAGTGCTGGACAATATGAAGAAGCTAAGGACCTGGCATTAGTAAGACGCCTTTAACTGCTATTTTTTTCTTAATATTTTTATATTCATGTATGTTTAATTGTCTTAGAAAATGCCACCTCCAAAGAAGGGAAGACGTAAAGCTGTGACTCCTGATATGCATCAAGTTACTAAGTATTTGGAAGGTTACAAAGGAACTTTGGAGTATGTTCGCTGGGTGGAGTGTTTACAGAGCGCAGAAACAGGAGAAAATGAAAGTATGGAATTTTTCGCTCATATAACCGTTCTCATTTTTTTATTCATTAGGTGGACATATGTTAGATTCAATTTCAACCGCTTGTGCTGATAAAGCTCTGCAGACCCTCTCGTCTCTTTATGACAACCCATTAGAAGCACCTCATATGTTCCTATCCATATACTTGGAATTGTTAAGCGCTAAGCAAGGCCAGCAAATTGCTAAGAATTATGCATTGACACTTTCTAAATCAAGAGCTACTGATCTTTCAATTCAATGCATTGTAAACGACTTCGTAGGACAAAAATCCGAAATCCTGGAAAGAATGGTTCAAAGTTCCCCTGGAGATCCTTGTGCATTTAATCTGGCGAGGATTCTACTCCAAGGCGGTAATTTAACTAAATCATTAACAACATCAATCAGGGTAACAATGGCTTATCGGCTTTACCTTTAGATTGTAACGATGACAGCGGAAATGAGGAGGACGATTCAGCAATATCTAGTGCCTTGTATACTAAGAATGCTCTCAAAGCTCTGAATTATGTTGCCAATTCGTTGGATTTTCCTCACAATTACTCTTCTATTTCTGGCTGGTCTTTATTCTGGCAAGCGCTCAACAAAGTGTACACAATGTAAGAACTATGGTTGTTTTTCTTCGATATTTTTTAATTTTTTTTTTCCTTTTTCTTTTAGTGGCACCCTGGATTGCGTTAAGGAAGTTCGAAATGTTTATGAGGATCGCAAATCATGGTGGAACAACATTCATTTTTCCCGCGCGGAGTTGGAGACAACAAATCTTCTTTTACTTAAAGCGTCTTGTTGCTACGTCTTGGAATCTGAAGGTATGATCAACAACCTATAGGTTATTTTTTAGTACGGATTTTGTATAGGTCATCCGTTCGTGCAGACTGCTTTGCAAAGTAGTACGGGTAAGACCTTGAAAGCCTTTATCGAACAAATTGAAGAGAAGAAAAATCAGTTGGATACTAAGCTGGAAGCTTACAACAAAGAGCAGTCTGCTACAGCATCAGCTCCTGTGCTCTACTTTCCTGACTCGGAATCTGAGGAAGGAACCGTCGTGGAAGAAACTGAATGGGAGCCTTTAAGTGAATCGGAAATGACTATAGGCAGGCCTGTAAATAGTATTCCGATTAATAGCTTATCCCTGGCTGATCGTCGGTTACGAGCTAGTCTCAAAGATACGGACGTATTTGCACGTTTACAGAAACGCTTGATTCTAAAGAAGGAGCGTCAAGATGCTCGCTTGACGGGAGGAAAAAGTGACATATCTAAAGTGGATTTCGTTGGTAATGTCACACTCTTTGACTCCAACGCGCCGAGTGACGCTACAACAGACGCCGAAAACTTGCCATTACCTGATATCCCCGTCAAGTCTCGAAAGCGCAAGAATAGGGAACAGCTTACGAAACTGTCGATCTCTAGATCGTCCAGGATCATCAAGAATGTCAGTTCAGAGAGTGACGACGACATCCGTTCCCCTGAAGAGAACATAGACCTTCCACTGGCAAGGAAGTCTACTCGTAGTCAGTGGCAAAGCAAGACACCAAACCGAAGAATAAGCTTAAGTGGCGGTGAGCCAGAGTTGCCTTCTTTTTCGTCGAGTGACTCCAGTAGCGAGGAAGACAAAATGTCTTTGAGTATTCTCTCAGACCGGAGCAGCTATCCTAGTCTTCCACGGACTCCCGCTCAGAAGCGACCACGCCAAGATTTGACCGAGCTATGTCCATCACCGAAGCTTGTCAAGAGCGTTACCCCTAGCGGCAGTATTTCTGATGTTTCAGATCTCGAAATAACATGCCAGACGGGGCCGCCTCGCAGTTCGTCTCCTGAAAATTCGGAACACAACACTCGAGACGAGGCTTCGGCTAGAGATAGCGACACGTATCCGTTTAACAGTGATACTGAAGAGGGATTTGCTGCAAAGGCAGCGTTAAATTCAGGGAGAGTCTTGCGGGCGAGTTCAGAGCAGTCTTTCCAAACAAGCCCGGACTTGTTCGCCTCTCAGGTTATCCATGAACAGGCCCAGGAACTGCTCGTAACTTTTGTTCCTGAAACGGAGGAACAGGACACTGAGGTGAAAGAATGTCCCTTAGGAAACAAGATTCCGCGGCCTGGTTTATCCCAAGAAGAGCGGAAAGTAGTCGACGAAGTGGTTCAAAGTATTCTAGAATGCAATGGAAATGCTTCGGCTCCTCTGGTTGAGTGTCAGTTTTCCGATGATGAGGTTGAAGAAAGCAACAGGGACGGTAAAGACTGGGTATCCAATTTGGATATTCTAAGTTTCATCGAAGCAGAGCCCGAAGTTTTGAACACGACTTACAAAGTTGAACCTTGCGATGAAACTAGCCTGAACTTGGGTGTACAGGAACTAGACGAGGATCCTTCCCAAGTGGAGGAGCTAACTATGGGGGAATCCAACCTAATAAGCATTCACACGCCTAAGAAACCTGAGACTGATCAAGGTACTGTCGCTGGGAAAGTACAAGAACAGAGTATCCGGCATCTTTTCAAAACAGAATCGAAAAGCAGTCAAGAATCAGTCCCTCAGAGAAAAAAGAAGGGCCTTCTTGTCAAGGAAGAGAAACCTGTGTCTTCCGAAGTTGAAAGTTCCGAAATTGAAGATCAAAGAAAAGCTCTTACAGGTGGACTTGTTCGATATAAAGGCTCGGCTGCGGATGAAACGGTTTCGAAAAAGGAAAATATCGGAGCAGAGGAAAGCAAGATCCAATGCAGGAAGATTCAGGCTCTTATGCGTAATGAGCAATCTTATTCAGAGGAAGTGTTCATGCAAAGAGAAAACCAAACAACAACTAAGAAGAAGAAGAAGTTAGGTTCGAAACATCCTTGCATCTCGGACTCCATTTTGGATGAAGTCACCAAGTCCAGCGATGTGAATTGTACGACAGTCGATGACAGAGAACAGTATTCCCGAACCATTGCGAACGTTCTCCGTCAATCCGAAGAAACGTTCGTACGGCCTGATGGTATGGAGGGCGAATTGAAATCGAAGAAGAAACGAAAGACGAGGAAGCGTGTGGAATCTGAAAGCTCTGTTTCTTCTATACGAGAAGCTACTGGTACTCACAATTCAGTTAGTGAGAAAGTTCCTACAGAAAGCATAGAAAGTAGTGTGACGCTAACACGAAAGAAGAAGATCGGAACAGTAGCTGATGGGTCGGACTGTACTGCCCAAGAATCCGAAATTGTAGTACAGCATGTCGAGGCTTTGCATGAACTTCTCCATCAATCCAAAGAAGCGTTTGTTCGGCCTGGTGGTATAGAGGGCGAAATGAAATCGAAGAAGAAACGAAAGAAGAGGAAGCGTTTGGGGTCTGAAAGCTCATCTGTTTCTTCTGTACGAGAAGCTGATGGTACTCAACATTCGGATATTCAGAAAGTTTCTACAGAAAGCATGGATAGTTTGACCCTAACGCGAAAGAAGAAGAATGTAACAGTAACTACGGAAAGTACTGCTAAAGACTCCGAAGTGCAGCATGAAGCTTTGAATGAAATCCTCCATCAATCCGAAGTGCAGCATGAAGCTTTGAATGAAATTCTCCATCAATCCGAAGAAGCGTTTGTTCGGCCTGGTTGTATAGAAGGCAAATTGAAATCGAAGAAGAAACGGAAGAAGAGGAAGCGTTTGGGGTCTGTAAGCTCATCTGTTTCTTCCATACGAGAACCTGGTACTCAGAATTCAGTTAGTGAGGGAGTTCCTACTGAAAACTTAGAAAGTAGTTTGACTTCAATACGAAAGAAGAAGAAAAAAACAGTAACCGGTGAGTCTAAGAGTACGGCTCAGGAATCTGACGTTGTAGTACAGCATGTTGAGGCTTTGAATGAAATTCCCCATCAATCCGAAGAAGCGTTTGTACGGCCCGGTGATGGTATTGAGGGTGAATTGAAATCGAAGAAGAAACGGAAGAAGAGGAAGCGTTTGAGGTCTCAAAGCTCTTCTGTTTCTTCCATACGAGAAGCTAGTACGCACAATTCAGTTAGTGAGGGAGCTCCTACTGAAAGCATAGAAAGTAGTTCGATTTCAATACGAAAGAAGAAGAAAATAACAAGAACTGGTGAGTCGGAGAGTACTGCTCAGCAATCCGATGTTGTAGTACAGCATGTTGAGGCGTTGAATGAAGGTTTACCGACAAAGTCAAACTCCGACATTATGTCCAAATCGATGTCAAAGAAAATGAAGAAGAATGGAATGGGTGCCTGTACAGTAGAAAGCATTCAAGACGGTATAAAGACAAACATTAACAACGACGAAGCAAACAAATCCAGCATATCTGAGAAATCTGCGCAAGTGGAAACACCTAAGCCCAAAAAGAAGAAGCGCAATAAGCTGGTTATGGAAGCAACTTCTGATGAGCTCGTTACGGAAGCAAACTCTGTTGACGCAAAAGACGTGTCGAAAAGTCAAAACGATACGATTACAAAAATTGCCAAGGCCCAAGCTAAGCAATCCGGCTTTTCACAGAATTCAACGCAAATGGAAGCATCAAAATGTAAATCTGAAAAGAAAGAACAACGTGAGCTCGTTATGGAAACTAATTCTGATGAGGTCGTTATTGCTGTTGAAGCTTTAAAGGAAAGTTTACCAGCAAAGTCCGACGTTTTGTCCGAAACTGTGTCAAAGAAAAAGAAGAGGAAAATAAAGAATGGAATGGGTGCTGGTACATTAGGAGGAATGCAAGCCGGTATAAAGGCCGATGCTATCAACGATGAGGCAAACATATCGAACATTTCTCAGAAATCTGCACAAGTGGGAACACCTAAATCCAAAAAGAAGAAAAAGAAGTTGGTTATGGAAGCAGATTCTGATGAGTTCGTTAAAGAAGCAAACTCTGGTGATGCAAAAGACGTATCAAAAATTCAAGGCGATAAAAGTACAGAAATCGCAAAAGACCAGACTAAGCAAAGCAGCTTTTTCCAGAAATCTACGCAAGAAGAAACGTTAAAGTCTGAAAAGAAGAAAAGTAGTAAGATCGTTACGGAAGCAAACTCAAAGGACGCGTCGAAAACTCGACACGAAACAACTACCGAAATTTCAAAGGATGAAGCTAAGCAATTGAGCTTTTCTCGGAAATCTGCAGAAGAGGAAACATCCAAGCCTAAAAAGAAGAAGCGTAAAAAACTCACTAGGGAAGAAAATTCTGATGCACTCGTTATGGAAGCAAATTCTGATGAGCTCGTTAAAAAAGCAAACTCTGGTGACGCGAAAGACGTGTCAAAAATTCAAGACGAGAAAAGTACAGAAATCGCAAAAGATGTGGCTAAGCAATCCAGCTTTACGCAGAAATCTACGCATATTGAAACATGTACGCTTAAAAAGAAGAAGCGTAATAGACTCGTTATGGAAGCAGATTCGGACGCAAAAGAAAAGGCGAAAACTCAAGACGATGTAATTACTGTAATAATGAACGACGAAGCTAAGCAGTCCAGCTTATCTCAGGAATCTACAGAAATGGAGATATCCAAGCCTACCAAGAAGAAACGTAGTAAACTCATTATGGAAGCAAATTCTGGTGCCGCAAAAGACGTACCGAAACCTAACGGACATGCAGAACAAATAAGTGTCGAGAACACCGAGTCTTTTGATACAGATCCTGTAGTAATCCTACAAACTGCTTCGCCTGTTTTGAAAGAAAGTCATGATAGCGTATGTGAATCAAATAATTCTACTGAAGTGTCCAGGGAAAAGAATACGTCGAGAAAGAGTAGGCGGGAATCACTGTCGACCGTCGAAGATTCCGAAGCGTCGCACAGATCACGAGAAGATGAAGCGAGCTTGCAAATACCCCAACGTGCGCTTCAGAAAGACGCAATGAAAGAAGGTAAAGCGACTTAATCTATAGTGTTTTTCTTTCGTTAACAACTTAACGTTTGTTTCGTTTAGTATGTGGGGAATTATCTTCGGAACCTTCGCAAGTAGACGAGAAAAGCAATCATGTGGATACCCAAGGAAGCCAAAATAAAGCACATCATCAGGAACAATCAGGAGGTAAATTTAGCATAGATTTTTGTACAACATTCCATGATTGTTCGCCTGACTTAGAACCTCGCGAGTACACTACCTTCCATTCTTCGCAAGAGGACGAATCCGATGACAGCTACGTGTCTAAATTTGTCGAAGAGTTCTTATTGAATCCTAGACCCCCCAAACAACCTAAGAAAACCGCCAAACGAGATGCATCGGCCACTTCATCGCAAAAGGGCACTAAGAAGCAGTCAGCATCTGAGTCAGTAGCAGAGATACCGAACTCGCGTGTGAGCAAGGGAAATTCGAAAGATGACGAGGCAGAAAGCCGTAGCAGCTCTGGTTCATTGTCAGAGATCAGTAGTCCTCAAATGATTATTGTGACATCCGATGAAGAGAGCATGAACCACTCGCCTTCCCACAATAAGATGCCCACACTAAATACTAAATCGGGTAAGCAGTTCAAAGGAAAGGGAACGGAAAAAGATGTCAAGAAAGTAACTAGCCAAGCAGATTCTTGCGAGGTATTTGATTGTAACGAAGACGAAAAGGACGGCACGTTTCAAGAAGCAAAACCGCGAAAGAGCCAGAATGAAGTAGAAGGTAATTTCTCTGTCACTACTTTCCTTGAACGAATGTATTCTTACGAATTGCTTGTACGCCGTTTTAGGAACAAATGCGGAACATATTGTATGCCTATCGTCGAGTGATGAAGACGATAGTAGTTTCGTATCGAGATTTGTCGAGAAGTTCTTGTCAAATCCGGAGCCAGCTAAACTGGCAAAACAATCAAAGAAACTTAAGCAGCCCAGTACTGCTTCTGGTTC